>VWYK01035944.1:0-14421 GCA_013399775.1 Semnornis frantzii
AAAAAAATTTTAAAAATACACCTTTATGTTAGCCATAAACAATTTATTAAATTTGAGTGTTCTATTCTGCATCAACCTGCAGCAGTAAGTTCTGCTAAATGGCAATACAAGCTATACAAATCAGTCAGACATTGTTATACTGAATTACTGTATGTAAGACTTCCTTTTGAATTACTATACGTAGGTCATTATTTGGGCTTTTTTGGAGAGTGATGCAAGGGAGAAGTAGCACTTCAGGATTTTATACCATTCCGAAATACTTTTGGTTGTATAGTACTATATTTCAGGTAACCTTGTGATTTCTTTTCTTAATGACCTGAAATGGTTCTAGCACAATGGCTTTTCAGTGAAGAAAGTTAAAACAAGTTGGCCGTGTCAGTCAAATGACTCATTCACCTGAGAAGACACAAAATAGGCTACAGCTTTTCAGCCGGAAAAAGATATGACTGAGGGGATGTAGAATAGCAGCTCTAAAATTCTAAATAGCCTGGAAAAGATGAATAGGAAATTATTATTCACAATCCAAGATCTAGACGGAGCAAACTGATATCAGATTGTAGTTTTTAAGGAAAAAGAAAACAAGGGAAAAAAAAAACAAAAAGCAAGCAACACTTCTCCAGACAAAGCATTATTAAAATATATAACTGGTCTCCAAAGAAAGAGTAGAAATCAAAATCAGAGCTGCTTCCAAGAAAGGGGGTACATTCACAAAGATTACCTCCAACTCTCATGAAACTCCTGGCTCCAGGAGTATTGAAACGGCAAAATACTAGGTGCCCTGAGAGCACCCGTTCACATGCCTACTGCCTCTGCTCTCGGGCATCAATTACAGGCTGCTTTCACATGGAGGGCTAGATATGGCACTGCTCCAACTCACAATAGCAGATGTTAAATTTCCAATTAAGGTGCCCACTTGCTTTGCAAGGATACCTGTGTGCTGGGCCAGGGGGAAACAGCCTAGCATACACACTCAGAGGGAGAAGCTTCAGCTGAATTAATTACAGGAGCAAAGAGCAGACAGCAAGTTCACATGTATGTTTTTCTTCAGGCTGTGGTAAGATCATGGAATCATAGAATTATTTAGGTAGGAAAAGACCCTTAAGATCAAGTTCAGCCATAAACCTAACACTGTCAAGTCCACCACATGTCCTTCAGCACCACATCCTTTAAATACTTCCAAGAATGGTGACACAAACGCTTCCCCAAGGCAGTGCTTGGCAACCCTTTCAGTGAAGAAATGTTTTCAGTATCCAATGTAAAACTCCCCTGGTTGATGCCATTTTCTCCTCTCCTGGTGCTTGTTACTTGGGAGAAGAGACAAACCCCCAAATAACTATCACCCCCTTTCAGGTAATTGCAGAGTGTGAGAAGGTCTCACTTCCCTCAGCCTCCTTTTATCCAGGCTAAACAATCTCGGTTTCCTCAGTCGCCTCTCATTAGACTTCTCTAGACCCTTCACCAGCATCCTTGCCATTTTCTGGACACGCTTCAGCACCTCACTGTCATTCTTGTAGACAGGTTCTCCAAAACTGAACCCAATATTCAAGGTGCAGCCTCACCAGCACCTAGTATAGGGGCATGATCACTTCCCTACTCCTGCTGGCCACACTATTCCTGATACAGGCCATGATGCTGTTGGACTTCTCGGTCACCTAAGCACACTGTTGGTTCAGATCAGTGTTGACCAACACCCTCAGGTCCTTGTCCAGGGCAAATTTTCAGCTACTCTTCCACAAGTCTGTAGAGCTGCGTGGGGTTGTTATGACCCAAGTGCAGCACCCAGAACTCAGCCTTGTTAAAACTCATGCAATTGACCTCAGCCCATTGAGCCAGCCTGTCCAAATCCCTCTGCAGAACCTTCCAACCCTCAAGCAGATCAGTGTGCCCACTGGTAAGCTTTCAGAGGGTGCACTTGATCCCCTCATCCAGACCAATGATAAAGATATCAAACAGAACTGGCTGCAATACTGAGCCCTGGGGAACACCACTTGTTATAACCTACCAAACAGATTTAACTCCATTCACTACTACCCTTGGACTCAGAAATCCTGCCAATTTTTTAATCAAAGCATATTCCAACCCAAGCCATGAGCAGCCAGCTTCTCTAGGATAGTGCTGCAGGAGATAGCTTCAAAAGACTTCAAAAACATCCATATCCTTTCCCTATCCATTAAGTGGCTTACTTTGTCATAGAAGGAAATCAGGTTAGTCAAGAAGGGCCTACCTTTCATAAAACCATGTGCCTGATCACCTGATTGTCCTGGAGTGGGTGTCAGTAAGATGCTTCCTGGAATAAACTCATTATGAGGGTGAAGAGAGGACGCCACATTCTAAGTTTCTGAATCAGATTCCCTCTGTCATTGCTTACATGTGCAAAGGAAATAAAGCAATCATACCTAGTTTACCACTGTGTTGAGCTTGGAGGATCTGCAGCACTGATCAACAGATGGCATCCCTGATTTGCATATTGTCAAAATTCATGGCCACAATTTTCAATGATTAAATTATCAGAAAGATGTAACAAGTCCTTTAACTGGGAAAGAGGAAGTGAAGAAAAAGTGGCCTCTGTGTTCTTGATGGCCTGGATGACATGCTTGCATGATAGTTACTTAACAGGATTGTTAAATTTAGGATACAAGTCTTGCTGGCTGAAGACTTGGGGTTGGATTCAAGAACACTGAATACAAAGGACTGCAGAGACAGAAGACAGACATCAGTCTGCAGGCACAGTCCTGACACTGACCATGAGGTGGCCTAGCATGCTCAGCAGCCACGCTCCACAGCCATCACGGTTCCCTGTACTTCAAAATTTTGGATCCATTCAGGATGTTTTTATTTGCCATTCCTACCCCACCTAAATCCGTGTCCAGAAAACAGTTCTTTATCTGCGTAAGTCTGCCAGCTGCTCACCTTAAGACACTGCTTAACCCAGCCCAACAGGGACTTCCAGTCAGCATTATGGCCATACCTGGCTTTGTGTGAATGCATGATCACATCATTCCTCTCCTTTTTCTCTGCAAGAGGCATTCAACATGCATAATGTTGTACCACAGCTCTCCCCCCTCTCTAGACTTCCTGTGTGAAGGCTGATAAATCCTACTTAATCAGTTTTTCCTTCAAGAGTGGTGTGCTCCAGAGAAGCCCACTCTATGCTCTCCTCTTAGGGTCATGCCCAGGCAGTGGGGTATTGCAGTGCACTAGCTGAGGTGCCACCAGTGCTAAGCAGCACAGGATGGTTGCTCACCAAGTCTTACACAAGATACTGTTGTCCATAATTTCCAGTCTAACATCTTCTGCTCTAGCGACTACATGTTTCAGCTTGTGACACAGTATAAGTATTAGATTCCTTCCCACTGACAGTTACTTATCTAGCCACTTGGTCTCAGTACTTTTTTTCGGCCTTTTTAAATACAGGCACAAGTGGATTGAGATAGATCAGCCCTAGATACACCAATTCTCATCTCTCCAACACTTAGGTACTTGTCAAGGTCAGAAAAATAAACTGATGGTCTGGGATATCATCCATTCTGAAATGCCTGGGAGAAGGTTAAAGACAGGTTTTGCACATTCTCTACTCCTCTTCTTCTATGCTGAAAGTGCTGTTTTGTCAGTGGTTTTAGACGTTATTAGCCATCTGCTTACACTTGTGCATTTTATCAAGGACAAAAGGACTAAAATTCTTCCTTGGCTAAGTCAGCTGTAGTTTGACTAACAAGTAGCTGAAACACACCTTAAAACAGATAAGCTTTAGCATAAAAGACTCTATATTTACAGATAAAAGTGTCTCTCTGAAGTGTATTTCTAATTCTATGTATTCAAACTGCAGTCTTAATTTTTGAGGGGTTTTTCTGCTTTTAAACACAAGCAGAAAGGTCACAAGAAAAGCTCAGAAAGAAATGAATTCTTAAAAACATCAGTAATGGGGACAATGTAAAGATAAGAAATATTGGATTTGAAGACTGAGAATCATTTTATGTATCTTAAAAAGTGCATTGCTATCTCTGGTATAGGTGCAGAAAAAATAATGTATCTCACTATAGGATATCTAAACACAGGAAATGACACAAAATGCACGTACAATGCATATGTATATATTACTATGTATTACATATTTTACATTTATTGTGGATGCAACCAGAGTTGGTTCTAAAAGTATCATAAATGTGTCACCGTTACATTTTTCCAACTATCAGAAATTATTATTTTAAAATATGTGACATAATGCTGTAAGACTTTGCGGACAATTACGCATCTTGCACTTGGCTGGTGCATCACAGAAGGTTTATAAGCATATAGTATTCATTTTAAACCTTAATGTAGTTTTGTTCAGTTGTCTTTATGTCTCTTAATGGTACCACCTCATCACCTCAGTGATGGAAATTAGTCTTAGTCACTCTCTGAAGTCTCCTGATGAATGCAGAAGGGAAGGAACATCTTGACAGATATGGCAATTACCTCATACTCAAGAGATTTAACTTCAGTACCTGTAACTGATGAACATTTTGTTACAGAAAATATTTCTTCATTTCTATTCATGCCTTAATTTCTTCACTGTACACAGCAAAAGATGTATGTATAAAATAAATAAATGGCATTGCAAGTTCTTAACTTGTCAGCTTAACTCGCTTGTCATAGTAACAATGCTTAGATATCTTGCATAATGTTACAGTCTAAGTCTGGACTCCTGCCTTTTCCTAACTAACGTACATGCCAGACTAAATACACGCAAGTTTAGCTCAACAGTTCTCATATCATTTACTAACCTGAAGCATAAGAGATGTAATTATCTTTTATTGTGATGCAAACAAAGCATGTGCAAAATAATACATGCAACAAGACTACATTCATGAAAAAAATCAAATCTACACAACATTTACAGATGAGCAGAAAATTGCACTGACATTTGTCAGGACCAAGTCTCATATAGTTGAACTTCCTAGGCAGGAAATGCTTACTTTTATCATTTGATTTTACCATTTGAATCCCTGACAGTCTATCAGTCAGTTCTGAAGATTAAACTTTGTGCACACCATCACCATTATCACTGCATATTTTCAGCTGCTAAAAGCAGCAAAAGCCCTCAGACCAGTGGCTTCCCAATATTCTGACACTTTCTTTGTCAGAACTAAATATTTATTGCAAAAGAGAATATAAACAGCCTGCCCTCCCTGGCATTTATTGAACCAATACTCAACATTAAATTTCCTCTCTGGCATGCTAAAGTGAGATAAATAGGGATTTAAATGGCAGTAGAGGTGCAGAGGAACAGTGGATTTTTATTTATGCATTCAATCTCCTACAGCCAAGAATAAAGAAGTACCAGAAAACAACATGCATGAAGAAAAGTTAACATTGACATCAAACAATAGGATTTGTAAAGTAAAAGGATAAAACAGTCTCTCTCTTAAAAGATGAGCATCACTTAGCAATCCATAATAAAAGTTGCCTAGTACAGAGCTGTTAAATAACAGAATTTTATTCAACAGATGAGCAATAAAGAGATGGTGTTGATGGCAGCATCTTCAGAGAAATGTGAAGAAGCAATTCAAAACAGAAACATATTTACATTAATGTCATAGAAATAACCTCAACTTCATACAGCAGGATCTTTTTTTTTTTTTACCCCTAAGTTATCAAGCCCATTGTTCTCAACTCCTGTCTCTTCATAACCAATCCCAGAGTTTTCACCCACACAAACTTCTCTATTAGTAAACACATGCTCTGCACCAGGATTGATGACCCTCTGCTCTTGAAAGCCACTCACAGAAACAAGATGTTCTCAGGACTTTCTGCTTAATAGAGGTATATACTCTAGATCCTTATCTTAAGTCTCTTGATCATATTCCCCTTTTCTCTACCTTGCAATAATTAGCTAGTGATGTTTTTTTCCAGTGGAGCTGTATTTTGAAGCAGCAGTCAGTTAACAGCAATTCATACTGCACAGTGCGTAAGCATACACATAGCAAAACATTTGCTGAAATATATCACAGGGTCTGAGTCTATAATTTGCAGCAAGAAGTGAGTAACTAAAAAGACAACTCTTTCTGATGAGTATCTGGGTTCAATATATGAATGTTTTCAATCTAATTGCCACACACACCAACATAAAAGACTTACTGTCTGGTTTTTCATCTCCAAAATGTAATAATTTTATTCTTGTTTCAATTTTTAACTGCCAAAAGATACTTTCTGGTTCTGACACAAGTATGTGATGTCTCTCCAATCAACAGGTTATTTTCAAGAACATACACATATCCAGGAAAAATAATGTTTTAAGACTCCCCGTTATCCTAAGAACTTCCAAAGTATCATAATAATTTATCATTTTCTAGAATGTTTCTAAGATTTAAATCTTTTGAGGAAAAAATAAAAATAAAAAAGAGAACACAATCTTCTCAGCCTCATACAAACTACTCCATTAGACTTCTCCCAAGAAGGGAGGGTTTTTAAATAGAGAGGAGATGGAAGAACAGAGGGCTCAGTATTTGAACATTTTAGCCAAGAACGTCTATTATGTCCAAGTAATTCAAACAAAACTCCATCGAAAAGAAAGATATGTTAAAGTGCTATTGTTAACTTTAGAAACCTCAACCTTCAGCTCTACGACACCTAAGGAAAGTGAGTTCACAGAAAGTAGCACAAAAACCTGCTCCTTACAAGTATTTCTATGGAGAGTACCCAGATAAAGAGGATCCTTCCTTCTAATGGCATCTCTGTGAAAGCAGGAGTTACTCCTACAAAAAGTGTTACATACGTGAGAGCCAGTGGTGACTCACCTCAGTATGTTTTCATTTTGGTTTTCCTGTTTTCTTAAATGACTACCTCTGAACACAAGCACTCCAATCATGGTTTTATTGATCTGGGAGCAAATGAAGGCACAGAAGGAAGGCTTCTCCTTTCCCTATACACTTCAAAATCCAGACCCAGCCATCACATTCCTGATCCTCCACTCAGAGGTCCCATTATTGACAGTATTCTCCCTTTCACTTCACCATGAATGGTTTTTGATCTTGCATTTTTTTCATTTGCAGCCTAAGATAGACCTGAAATCAAAACAGTGATTTCACTTAACTGTGACCCTATTAATTCCACTGGATGACTACTTTAATCTTGATTCTTTTAAATCATCATTGTCTAATTGAATTTGATTTAAAAAGGAAGTAAAAATGATGAATATCTTATTCTGAGCTAAGGAACATTACCTGATAAAATATGATTGGTTTCAAGTCGTATTTTCTAAAATTAATAAACGCAAGCATTTTACAGGTTATTTTCTTGGGACCTTCCTTCCTCATTGGATAGCAACATTCAATAACTAGCTCTGAACACTGCTACTTCAAATTCCTTTTGACTGTGAAACAGTGACCCGGTACAAGGAAGTTACCAAGTGCTCTTTTTAGTGAACAAAGGCATTAACTCTCCACTAGTGAATAATGGAAAATGATGGAGGACAAATGAAGAGATCTTTTTATTATTACTATGGTATTATTAGAAATTTAAATATAGAATCTAATTTTAAAATTCTAATTCTAAGAGTACCTCTAAGCGGTCTGTATATTAATAGCCATAAAAGTTCTAGCTTGCCTGACACAGGCTGGCATGTGGCCATTGCCCTTCTCTAACCAAAGCCCTGTTCACACTTAGGTAAGGAGATGTTCTTTGACTTGGAATTAGCATTTCTGCTGCCATGGTTCTTCATTCCATGGAGCAGCACTTTTATATTTTCAAAACAAGATCAGGTCACAATCTACTTCAATATCTTGGTATAATGAGTTTTTTTCCCTAGTATTTTCAAACTATTCTGTACCTAAACTTAATCTTGTCAAAGACAACAGAAAAAACTATTCCAGTGACATTAATAACTTTGTATCACATACTTTAAAAATATTAGCAGATATAGAGTATCATAGTTTCAGCCAGATAATAGTGTTTCTCAAGTGAAATCATCTTGATGGAAATTAAAGAAACAGCAGTATTTATATAGATAAATGGGACTTGCTCAGATTTTGACACATTATCTATTTTCAGCAGGCAGTACTAATCAATAGCAGCTAATTAGTATAGTGAAAAGAGAACCAGTTCTTCTCTTGATACCATTTATTAAAAAAAAAAAAAAATCACAAACCCACCAAACAAACAAACATGAAACCAGCTGTGCAAAAAAAACAACATATTGAGGGGGAATTGAAAAAACAGATACTGTTGTTCCTCATATGATGATAAATAAAGCTATTAGAGGTGTTTTTTTCTAAATACAGGAAGATATCTAACGGGCATTTGAACTTACAATTCAGAACATATGCAAATATTTTCCACGACCAATAATAACAGAAGCCACATAACTTATATTTACAAAAACACTTGTTACTTGTCCAAAGGCCTGTTGCACATATGATTTAGCAAAACAGTCCTGCCTCACAAACCAAAACATTATCCCTTGGCTAAGGATTACATCTCTGGGTTAGTTTAGAAAATAGAAAGACACTTTCCATAATAAAAAGGCAAAACCAAGTCTAAACAAGTTTATTTCTGTGCTTGTCAATATTTTTCACTAGAAAGTAAAAGAACTAGTCACAACTAGAAAAAAAGAAAACAACCTCAAATGACCAAAACTAAAATAAACCCCAAACTCTGCTACGATATGGAATCAAATTAAAAATGACAACAGGAAAGTGAAAAGCTTTAGATACCACTTGTAGTCAGCACAGTTAATAAGACTGGGTAGTTCTATTTTGAGACCAATTTTATATATTTATGATCATCATAATAGAGAAATAAGAGGAGACAGAGTGAAAAAGAGACAACCTATAGAAAAATGTGGTACATGTGACAGGATTATGACACAGCTCAAAGAAAAGTGTGAGCAGATAGGACAATCGGTCACATTTTCAGCAGTGTGTTAAAAATAGCCAGGTGGAACATGCCAGATTTTTAATACACACTTTCTCATCTGATGCATGTTCTCTCAGCAGTCACTGCGAACCACCCACCACTAGATATTTGCAACGGCGCTGATTTTCTCCAGGACTTTTCTTGTTATTAATATTCCCCAACTCATAAAAAAAAAAGAAAGAAACAAAAACCTAAACACAAACAAATGCCTTAAAAAAAAAAATATTACAAAAGGAAGAGACAGGCAATCATAGCACTGCAATATGCTGCTCAGACTCTCCGTGACAAGTCTGGAAAATTTACTGGCTTTCAAAATTGTTTTTTACAGGCTGCTTCTAGTCATTTAAAAGCCTCATGTCATTACTCTGGAGTTCCTTTCACAATTATCTTTAAAATTTCCCTCATTTCTTTATGGCATAATTTGTTCCTTTTGCTTATGTCTAGGTGTAGAAATCCATTTTTACTTACATGCATACTCTGCATCTATTACTGACTGCATGTCACAGGCATTACTGTGCTGCACTAGAAAGATCAATTGAGGCAGTTTATTTAGACACACTACAGTGTTTTATATGATTGTCGTTAATCCAGAGGAAAGTGTATCACCCTTACCTACACTGTACAACCATGCATCAGGCAAATACCTGTGAAGAGAAATTCCTAACAAAACCAAGTTTTATGAACTTGGTTTTAAGCCCTCATAGATCTGTGATATAAACCTCTATATGAAAGTAATATTTATAATCATAGAATGGTAAGGTTGGAAGGGACCTCAAGGATCATCTAGTTCCAACCCTCTGTCATTGGCAGGGACACTTCCCACTAGCACAGGTCACTCAAGGCCTCGTCCAATCTGGCCTTGAACACCTCCAGGGAGGGAGCAGACACAGCCTCCCTGGGCAACGTGTTCCAGTGCCTCACCATCCTCACTGTATGGAAGTGACTTCTGTAGATTTATAACAGAAACTATGCAAATACTGATCTCCTTAAAGACAATTCTAATAAATTTGTCATATTTTAACTTGCCTGTTATGCATTTCTCCAGCTTTTAGTTTTATTTCCTTCTCAACTTACTATGAATTCCTGTAGCAATTAAAGTTATTTTAAAAACATCCGTACTAGACATGAGATTCACATATATTTTGCCACAGCCAGGCCATGTATGTTTCGCATTCCAAAATATTTGAATATAAATGATTTTCTTTTTTGAAGATAAAGTCTAATATATGGCCACACGATTAAAAAGGTGTCCTACTTTCATTAGGCCAAAATGACCATTTCCCAGAACTGCTGTAACTGCACCAGTCACATAACAGTTTGTTAATTTTTAGAATCTAAATCACAGACTGTCCTTTCATTAAAATGTACACAAGTTATAAAAAAAAAAAACCCACACATTTATTTATTATGAAAAACAATAAATAAAAAAATATACGCTCAAATCATGAAGGTGACTTGGAGAACCTAAATGTAGTTTTAGCTACTGAGATCTGATGTGCAGTAGAACTCATGTTCACAAACCTGTCACCAGAAAACTCAGAAGACCTTCCTTGATTACGAAAGAAGGAAATTTAAGCCTCTAGAGAAACCTATAGCTATGGACCATGTTTTCACTTTATTACCCTTATTTTCTGTGATGGAGAAATTGTTTTGACCTGCTTCCCAACTGTACAGCTAAGACAGCAATTTAACACCACCACGAGCAGAATATGTTCAAGGACAGAGTTGCTACCCAACAATCAAGGCAGAGAACACACAACTGTGCTGGGTAACTCCATCAGGAGCATGAGCATCCCAGCAAGAAACACAGGAGGAGGTGAAAAACATGGGAGAATGAGCCTGAATTAATCCAGTAGGATCTCAGATGATGCAGTACCTATGGCTCACTCCTGGTCAAAATGAGTAGAATATTACATGAAGAAATGTCACATAGCTTGGATCACGAGATCTTTTAAATGTCTTGATCCAGGTTAACAGCTTATAGCAAACAGTTTGTTATTCTCTTTAAGCAGTTGGTGATTACAGATGGCACATTTCAAACTGCTGCTTTCAAAAGTTGTGAACAGATGCAAAATGCTGCAAGTGTAGTATTAGTTCTGCCATTCAAATCTACAAGTAATCATTTTTACCTACAGGGTGCTCATTCTTAAAAGGTACTTGACAGAGATTATATAACACTAAACAACTTTCAGTTTTCAGCCTCTGTCAGTTTAGTATCAATAGGAATTCAGATCTCTGTCTCTCACTAACAGAATCACAGAATGTAAGGGGCTGGAAGTGACCTCAAAAGATCACCCAGTCCAACCCCTCTGCCAGAGCATGATCTCCTATACCAGATCACACAGGAATACATCCAGGCAGGTCTTAAATATCTCCAGAGAGGCAGACTCCACAACCTCCCTGGGCAGTCTGTTCCAGTGTTCTGTCACCCTCACAGGAAAAAAATTCTTCCTCATGTATACATGAAACTTCCTATGCCTCAGCTTCCACCCATTGCCCCTTGTCCTGTCATTGGGCACCACGGAGAAGAGCCTGGCTCCATGCTCTCAGCATTCACCCTTTATATATTTATAAACATTGATGAGGTTACCCCTTAGTCTCCTCTTCTCCAAGCAGCAGAGCCTCAGCTCCCTCAGGCTCTCCTTGTAAGAGAGATGTTCCATTTCCTTAATCATCTTTGTGGCTCTGCACTGGACTGTCTCAAGCAGTTCTATGTCCCTCTTGGACTGGGAGGCCCAGAAATGGATGCAGTACTCCAGATGTGGCCCTACCAGGGCAGAGTAGAGGGGGAGGTGAACCTCACTTGACCTACTAGCCACATCCTTTCCAATACACCCCAGAATGGCATTGGCCCTCCTGGCCACCAGAGCACACTGCTGGCTCATGGTCAACCTCCCATCAGCTAGGACCCCAAGATCCTTTCTCCCTTCACTATCTTCCAAGAGGTCAAATCAACCTTAACTACAGGGCAACTGTGCATTATGGCAGTGGAAAAATCTTACAAGTTCAAAATCTTCTGCAGAAGAAAGATTTCTGGAAGAGTGGTCTGGAAATGATTTAACAAGAGCAACACGTGAAACACATATAACTGATAGCCTAACTTTCAAACCCATCAGTTCTGCGTAACTGTAAGATTTAGAGTCTCAGATGGTGAAAAGACCAAAATGAAACTGCAGATTGTTACTACTTGTATGTGCACACATGCACACCTACACATAAACCACTGACAACAGCAGTGCGGTCCTTTTCACAAACCATTTCCCACTAACTCTGATGTTCGCAAAATGCAATACGTTCAGATCAGCATCAGCGTTCAGGAAATTAAATTTTGTGTGTGTGTATATATATATACACACACACACACACACTCTTTTCTACCTCAATGCCTGTAAGCAATTACATTTTACAATTAGCCACAAGTTGAAGAAGTAACTCAGTATTTTGCAGTGCCATTTGAGAATCAGTAACCGCATTGGTTTGCTTTTCTGTGCCAAGCATTCCTAATGTAAACAATACAGACATGGTGTACAACACAATTCAAGATTTTGTGGTGGTTGTTACCCCAGAATCACTTTAGACAAGCTTTCTGAAGCAGACAAAGCATGAAAATTACCACAGAACATTAAGGAAAGTTTCAAGCGCACAAAAATCAATAGAGAAATAACAACAGCTCATGTTGATTTATATGAAGTACAGATACAATGGTGTCAGGAAACACTAAATAACAGTTCAGTTACCAAGAGTTTCTGCCCTTCCAATGTTGAAAATTTTCATTATTAAGGTTTTTTGAAAACTTTTGGCTGAACTCTGTCACAGGAAATTAGGAGATTGCTACCACCAGGCAGGAATGTAAATCCAGAGTTTAGACCTTATTTAGCCCTGAATAAAATATGTCTAGTTCTGAAAATAATTTGCTTTCCTAAAATGAAGGTATAGGCTACATAGTAACACTGGGAATTTAGCCACAATCCCTCTGATTTAACTGGGTAGAATCCCATTGATTTTAACCTGAGAAGCACTCCAGATGTCAAGTTAACTAAGTTATCTTGGCATCAGCAGAATAACCATGGCTTGAACTTTACTATTATTTCTGGATTTATAGTATCAAAACTTGACCCCACATCTCAGCTAGATAAAAGTATAAGCAGCAAATGAGAGTTCTGCAGAAAAAAAGTCTGTAGGGATCAAAAGAAAATATAAGTAGAGCAAACAGTCAAATGAGACATATTTTTTGCAATTTTTAACTTGAGGCAAAACTTCATGGCTTTTGTGCTAAAATATTGCCAGCACACAAATGCTCTAAATTAGGCTTTCATTAAAGCAGCCTTAAAAACTAAAGCACAACTAAACAGAGCTTCTTTCAGGACACTCATTTTAAAGGCTCTTACAGACTAATATTTATAGTGCATTTCAATTCTGCTTTAAGTGCCTTAACAGCATTTTTATTTGAGGTTTTAGCTTGAAACCTTAGCCTTCATAGTTTCTAGAATGTTTCCTAAAACCCTTGTGTACATTTTGCAGCAAACTCATCAAATTCATGCAAATAGCAATGAGTTTGGATCATCACTGCAGTGGCTCAAGACTAATGAAGTTTCTCCCTTTAAAAATAATTAAACAAAAAAACCCACACTCAAACAAAACAATCCCACTCCAAACAAAATGGAATAAACCAATCAACCAAGAAAACCCAGACTAAAATAACAACAAATCACTCCAAACAATAGCAACCAGCCCCCCCCAAAACCCCAACACAACCCAACCAAACAACAACAATAAAGAAACTAATAAAAACTAAAGAAAACAAAACAGGAAAAATCCCCACAAATTACCAAACCCAAACACCACAGGAATAATCTGAACAATGTTTAGAAGTCACAGCCATGTTTCTGTTTTATCAATGGCCATGATCGTACTATGCTTTTCTAGAGATTAAATAGTTATAGAACTATAGATAATTCTGTTGACAAAAGATTGTTAAGGAGTGTCAACCATCTAATGGTGTAACTTGAACTTTTAAGGGAAACATGGCTACAGGGCTCTGCAGCTCATTTAGGCTGAGGCATCCTAGCTATTGAAAATGAACAAGCTTTCATACACAGACAAAATAAGATTTCAAGAAAAAGAACTGTAATAGGCAGTTTAGAAACAGTGAAAAAATAAAAATAGAAATAATAACAGGACAATAAAACCACAAAGTCTATGAATATCTGGATACTTTTCTTCATAAATCTGTCTTTAACACATCATCAAGTGTTGCAAATGGTAGACTACCATCATTCTATTTCTTTCAAGTTAGCTATCAATGGAAAACAACAAAAGCAAGTTAGGTGTCTGGTGTCTAAATGGGTCAGTTTTTAGATAGGTGATGAAAACACACGGAAGGCTGAAATATATACCACAGTGATTTGTCTCACTATCCCAAAATCATTGAATTTCAAGATTGAAAAGCTCCATTATACTATTTGATCTAGCTCTCAGTGCTGCACAACTTTCACTCTACAGACCATTTTCCAGTATTCAGTCAATTCT
>VWYK01035946.1:0-13840 GCA_013399775.1 Semnornis frantzii
CAACTCAAGATATTCTATGATTTTATGAAAATATTGAAGTACTCAGATAAATCAAAGCCACTATGGAATTGCTTATACTAAGTCATGGAACCAAAGGTCTGAGCTATCTGTCCAGACTCCCTTTATGTACAGTAGGGTGAAATAGTGACTTTAAGGGCATACTTTGTCTTAGCTTAAAATCTTGTTACAAAAGCAAGCATAAAAGTTATCTGTTCAGCTGTTTATTGACTAAAATGAAACCTACATCTGTAGTCATCTACACAGCAAGTTTCAAAGCTATGTGAGAAGACATCCACTCCTGCTCTGCAGCACAAGTCAGCACCATCACTGACACATTCACCAATATCAGAATCGAGGTGTCAGGGAAACTTGATTGTCATGCATACTTGGGTTAAGTGCATGTCAGTTTCTGGGTAAGTGGTGGAAAAAATCAAATCATCATCCCCTTCTTCATGGAAGCAATATCTATTACTACCCATCAACATAAAAAGGCAAATTTACACTAACAAATTTCAGATATAAAGCTCTGTGCTGAAGGTATCTGTAAATTAAATTAATCCAACACGATCCCAGGAAATCTTTCTGTACTGACAAAAGCAGAAACGTTAGTCTACTGAAAAAATAAAATGTGTGATGTTCGACTTCTCTTAATGAAATAAGAACGAGTGTAGAGTGATGTCCAATGTAAGGTCATGTAGAGTATACCTGTAAGGTATACTTCATATAGCTATGTATAACTCTCATCTTGTTATCTCTGTTATTTTCATTTTTTCTTTTTTACATTACATTTTGGTGGATTTAAGAGAGCACCAATACATAGAATAGATATTTAAAAGTCTCCAATTTGCACAATATTTGAAGAGTGAGCCTACTTCAAGGAAATAAAATAAATTTATGTTCTAAATAGATAGAATGAAAATATTTTTATGCAAAGTAAAAGGACATGTTATTAATGAAAATATCTGCAAAACAATCTCCTTTTCACAACCACTTAAGATAAAAATTATCAGTAAGGAAAAATTGTAGAATCCTTGGCTTATTTAAATTCCTATTTATATGTCAACATTTATTTTCATAGCCATATGCATCCTTCCTCATCTTGAAGTCGGTCAAAATGTTTGTGACAAGATTTTGAAAGTTTTCAGCCAACTCTGCTTTTAAGACAGATGTGATAATTAGCTCTTGGAATTCATGTTTTGAATAACAAAAAGCAGTTTAGTAGGGTAACAAGTAGTCAGAAATATTTCTCGAAAGGTCAGATCACTTCCGTGTCTGCTTTGTCCTTCTTTTTTTGTAAGGAAAGTAAAAAATGAAAGACATTAGAACACTCTTTACCTTGCTAAGAATAAATGTCAAAGTCATATCTAAAGGAAGAATACTAAACAGCTACCAAAATAGAAAATAACACCTTCAGAGATCTATCAGACAATTCTTTTTTAATAGTAACACAACAAATATAAGCTTAAAGGTTGATATCACATGGAATGTTCACTAATATAAGCTGACATAAATTATGTGGTAGGACACTGAATTTTGATTTTGATGTTCAAGAATAGGAAAACTGCTCCTTTTTTACTTTTAGTGTTTTGGGTTTTTTTAAATACTTTGGTAGCCTTTAGCACCAATGTTTTAGTTTCTGTAAAAATGTCATACTCTAGAAATCTCATACTAGCCAGCTACTAGAATGCAAATTAACACCTATAATGAAATATCAAATACCACCTGTGCAATTTTGTATTAACATTGTTGAACAATGCTGATTTATTTTTTTTTTTCCCTGTCCATTAAGCTTCAGGTCATTGTTCTAACAAAAGATTGTTTTCAACATAGTCCTTCCCAAACCATCTTCTCTTTTGGGATTTTTTTCAGCATCAGCTGTAAGTGAAAACATATTCTTATGTGATTTTATGGATAAAAGACTTTCACACATTTATTTTTAAAATATTCTTTTACACAGTAACAGATTAATAAACATTATCTTTTAACTATTACTAAAAAGAATTAAATCCGAACAAATCATTCTTTTTCTTGAAAAATGTGGTTGTTTCTAAAGGCTTCGAAACCTCCTGACCTCATCTGGTGATTTATTTTTGGGGGTAGTTTCAACCCACCACATTTGGGATGTGGGGTTTCTTTGGTTTTGTTTTAATGCATCTGCAACATGAAATTACTGATAATAAGGAAGATAAAACTGAATTTCCAAATAGATAATAACATCCTCATAAGGTCTACATTATAATTTCTTTTTAAATTGTTAATATTGTCAGTGAATAGTCCATAATTTAACAGTTAGATTCATAGCAATGAAAACAGTCTGAGTATTTCTATGTTCTTTATTTATTCTATTATTTTATGGCAGGAGAAGAGGTGAGTAGTGGAGGTGGTTTGGTACTTGTGAGAGGCTGATTGCCCCTCCCATAATGTAATCAACAAATATAAAGATTGCCTTTGTTAAAGATGGGCCCGGATTGCTGGCAAAGGGATGCAAACAGCACCTTTGTGGACTTATGGGACTTGGCCCAGATATCTGCCCAAGAGCTCAGGAATGCTAAATAGAGTGTCTTGATGAAGTTCTGAGATTTCAGCCTGGCTTGAAGGCAACGCCCAGGACGCAGTACTTCACACCAGCTACCCCAAAGAAAGGTTACTGCATATTTGAGGTATGGACCGGTAAGCGGTGCAGGGAGGGGGTGGAGGCCCTGCCCAGTGCCCCCGCCGGCCCCTGAAGATGCATGAGAATACAGGAATATTTTCTGGGGAGCTGCCCCTGGNGTGACAGTACTGTATTTATAAAATTCATTATTTTAATTACTAAAATGCTTTTTTCCTGAATTATTCTTTTGGAGCCCTGAAGTCTAGATGAATTTCAAGAAGCAAGTGTCAGAATATTGCTCATCTAAGACACTGTTTCAGAAACATACTCATATTGTGCCTACCAAAAAAATACTCTTTATTACCCATAGTTCTACTACCTTCCGTTATAACATTAGTAATTATTAGCTGATAATGTTCCCATTTTGGTAAACCACAGCTGATGTTTAATTAAACTTTTAAATCCCACATGGTAGGACATAGGAAATAAAACACACATGCAAAACAAAACCCTGCAGTATTTAGGAAGAGGAGTGGGTGCTTTGGGAGATATGAAAGAAATGGAACTTTTTCAGCTATTTGACTAGTTGATTATGTGTTTAATATCCAGCTCCAGTACATGCAATTTACAGTGTTAAATTTGACATTGTGGTGTGTTCAGCTGTGTATCTTTTAAAAGCAAAAATCCTAACTCTCTAAATTTATTAAAGGCAATAGAATTCACTAGAAGACCAGATATGAGTGGTGTGTAATGTAATCAAGTGTTAGTTTACCAGGGAACTATAAAGAGATTATGTTATATATACTTTAACAGCATGGTATATTACATATACTTTACATATACAAAAACACGTATTCAAACATATGCAGTTGGAAGATGCCAAAAATACTTTTCTCTAAATGAAAATAACAACCAAAATAAAGGAAATTTCATCATATAGTGTTAGGATTTTTTTGCCAAAGCTACAGATGTGGCATTTAGGCTGAAGCTTGTCAGTGATCCACCTTCAGTATATGAACTTTGAAGCTTAATCCATATGAGATGTCACACAGTGATGCAGAATCAACCTAAATTAGAATACAAGCCACCAGCACATTGACTGATTGGCAATCTACAAGTATGACAATTTCACTTCAAAGAAAGAGTTCTAAAGCTTCCACAATTTTAGTAAAAAATTAGCACTGTAAAAGAGTTTTCAAAGCCAACTGCATTTCTTTTGTGTTCAGAGATACAATTTGTTCTGTACATCCTTTTGGTTTTATTACGGTTTTCTTTTTTCCTCTCTATTTTTTTTGTTTTGTTTTGTTTTGTTTGTTTTCCCTTTCCTGTTTCCTTCTTTGCAGCAAAAACTGGTAAAATGCCAGGTATCTATTTGGACAGCAAATCCAAATATTAAGAAGATATCTACAGTACAAAATAGTATGTTGAAGTTAGGTTTAATCATGTGTCTGACAATTCTTTCGGGTGCAATGATTAACAGAATGATAAAAATGAGATTAATAATTTAACAATTCAGTGAGTATTCATTAATTTACCTCATGACATCTACCAAAGTCTTAATTTTCAATCTATACTTCCATAATATGTTTATTTGTGTGACATATTGCAGAGAAACAAAACGTACCTCAAACAATAACCTTGCATTTGTTATTCATGTTGTTATTGATTAAATATTGTTATGGAAAATTATAATCACATCAGTGACTTTTTTGCATCAGTTATATTTACAAAATCCCAGGTGTTATGAAGGGCCAATTAATTAATGTGAGATATTTTTTTCAAAGATTTATATTGGGTATTAATATTCAATATTCAGAACTCTCACCACCCTGACCACTAATTTTAACAATAATTGGTTCTTCACGTGGTCATAGAAAATTTATACAGATAATAACACAGGATCTAGAAATAAACAGTAATAATATAACATTAATTGAACTCAGTCGAACTGGAAGAGAAGGTTCCTGCAGTCAATATACTGCTTGCAGTCAATACATCACTTACCCACTAGATGGACTCAGGAAGCTCCTTTCTGCTTATGGCTGAAGGCAATGGTGAATTACAAGAGGCTTTAAGTATTTACTCACAAAATATTATCTCCCGACTTGTGGGGCTAGCTACAGCTTCAAACAGTACCCAAACGCTTTCACGGAATTCTTGCCATCCGCTGAGAGTTCTGATTCTTCCCAGGCTTAGGGTTCTAGGAAAAGGAGACAGACAATCTCTGACCCGGTCCTGATCTCTCTGAATGATCTGTGTATCTCCAGGACTTCCTGTCTTGACAGGAGACTTTCAGATGTAGGCAGGATGTCTCGCAATGTGCAGTCTCAGCATGATGCCATGCTGGCTGTGCAGGCCGATTGCATGGAGGCATTTAGAACCTGTTCCTGGTAACTCTTGGCAGGCAGTTTTTGGGCAGTTCAGGATATAAGGTGGCAGTAGCAAGCAGCAAGCAATCATGAATACGTCAGAGCACATTGTGTCACCTGCTGTAAGAGTATAAATTCTTTTAAATATATATATATATATATAAAAAATATTCTTATTTATTCTTATATATAAAGAGTATAGTATAAGTTTATTCAAATCAACACAGATAAAGATTGCCTTTGTTACCTTCCCAGACTCAGCCCAGAATCCTGAAAACTCAGGGATGTGAATCAGCAGAGATACAACATTTTTGTGGACTTCCCAGACTTCAGCCTGGCTTGAATGCCAAGGATGTGTATGCCTTACATGAGCTACCCCGAAGAAAAAAGACTTACGTGTATTTGGGGTATGGACAGATAAGTGGCACAGGGAGGGGGCAGAGGCCCTCCCCAGTGCCACCGCCAGACCCCTGCAGATACATGAGAATACACAGGAGGATTTCCTGGGGAGCTGCAGCTGGACACCGATCTGAAAAACTGTATAAAAAGACGTGACCAATGCCTGCCAAGATGAGCACCTCCACCAGAGGACCTCCACCAGAAGAATTTGAGGAACAACACCCAAAGACAAACTCCACTGGAGAACATCCCTGGGCCACACATGATATATGGTCTTGCTCCTCTGGACAGAGATATTGTTAATCTCTGCTCTCCAGACCTTGACACCTGCCCATCTCCTTTTATCAATACTGCCCAAGACTAATGGGCCTTTGCACACAGAATGGCCAATCAGAATGGCAGTTAGCCAAGCTTGACCACATTAGGTGAAGCCATAAGCATGCTTTACCCTTTTTAGGGCAGGACACAGGCCTTGCACAAAGCATACATGAGTGTACCTTGTTTACCACAGGATGCAAACAAATCTGGGCAAGCCAGTTTTTTTGTCCTCTTTCCCACATTTGCTTCTCCCCAAAACAGAAGGAGGGAGAGCAGAAAAACATGTCTGGGCAAGCCAAGACATTTATAAGCAAGCATATTTTTGCCTGTTTAAGCCTACCGTGACCTGGCTAATTTCATACGTACCTACTCTTCCACTTGAAAATTCCTAAAAATTAATAGGTCTCATAAGCAAACTCTTTGCTATCATCCCAACAGTACTTCCCTCTCCAACACTCGTCTTCTCCTTAACCATTTATAGTATTAAAAAAGGACTTCATTTATTCATATTACCTCATGACAGAAATCACTAGAAAACATATCTGGAAAAGATGGAGTTGGTAGTGGTGCTTACGATGCTTCAGCCTCAATCCATGAATTCATCAGGAATATGTCCCAACCATCCCTGTCAAAAGGAATTTGAACACCCACTCAAGGGAAAGGCCTCATTTGGCAACTATGTGACCTCCATAACTGAGACTCTGTCATTCCTGTTACGTGTGTTCATAAGTGGGATTCTGTCTGTCATTCCTGTTACGTGTGTTCCACTTTACAAGGAGGATACATCAAAATACAAGGAGAGATCATGAAAGAATTATTTTGTAGACGTAATAATAGCTTTGCTTCAAAGAGCAGATTTAAGTCAAAGTCACTTCCTTAGTGAATATGGTGTATGTAAGCACAAACAGCCATTTGACTGCATCTCCGTGTGTGCTAAAAGAATCTCAGACCAAGTCGCAACATTCTCCTTGTCACTTCCATGTACTTTATTTCTCTCAATATAATAGTTGTTGACAATTTTCTATACTGACTGTAGTCCCAAAGACATGTGTTTCCTATGTTCACTGTAAAGTCAACTGATGTTTCAGAAGGAGGCATGGCAATGATGTTTAACATTACGAATGTCAACATTGCTAATATAATGTCCACTTAGTCAATCAATTCTGAAGTGATTAGTACCACAGAAATTATGTCCAAGATGCATTGTAGCAGAACCAGAGGCTGTGCATTTTTATGTCTTTGATAATGACCCCAGAGACGATCAACAGTAATGCAACACTGCAGAGACTTCAGAGAGGAAAGTGTTGGAGGCTTGAAAGGACAAAAGAACCTAAGCTGTAGCAAGTAAAATAATTAAAGATATCTGACTGTTAATCTGAATACTGGCAGTGGGTACTGTTCATCTCCTACACTGAATAGTCACTCTATCAGAGAAGATGCGTTGTATTTTTAATGCTTTTTCTTCTCCATTTCTCTGTTTCTTTGCTTTTGTAGATTGGTTTGTTTCCTGGAATCTGATTTATGAGCCTTCTGAAGTCCAACAGTCACCACATATAAACTTCCACTACATGACCAATGCTTTTCTATTCTTCCTCTGCAAGTTTTATTGAACCTCATGAAACTATTCAAGGCAAAACATTTCATGGATCTTAAAATAGTAAAAAGTTTGCAGTATGATTTTGCTTAGAATACATTGAGGACTGGGAAGCATTGATTAAAATTCTTCACATTTCAATGACCATTTAAAATTTTTCACTAATATCCCCCTTGAAACTCCAGAAATTTAAGAATATCGGGAATTGAAACCTTATTCTCTTAGTTTTGAATTGTGTAATAATTTTTTAATGGTCTTATATTTTTATAATGAATTTTATATAGCAAATTTTCTAAATAAAGTTCTGATGTGTTCTATTCATAGTATGAGGATAAATATTTAAGATATCTTTTGACTGTAAAACATAACTTCTACATTTTATATTTAGTATCACTAATGCAATATAGATTTAACTGTTGGTTCCAATCATTCATATATTCATTTGGCAAATACCAACAATAGTTATGGGAGATATTAACAGAAATGATAAGAAATATGACAGCATTTACTGCATGCCTACCAGTCAATAAATCTGACTATGTCACTCTGAGCTCTGGAAAAGCTGCCTTGCCATATATCCTGCCATAACACTGCCAACACTGTCACTAAGCTTTGTGCTGATGCAGAGAGGTGGCTGGCAATTCCGTGGGAGAAATGTAGGTTGTGAGTAAGAAGTTTCTTATTAAATTCCAGAGACATAAAGACTTCCATATTATAAGCTAAATAAGTTAATCTGATAAATGATTGAGAATAAAAAGCACCCAAACTTAGCCACAGAAAAGCATTCTGGAATAAAAAGTATCACTAAAGAATTCAGTGACAAGAACAAAGCCATTAATAGTGTACAGTGTACTACAGCTTATCTTAGACTAAACTAAGGACTGGAATAAATAACAGACATTATAGAATGACGTCTCAGTGGAAATACACTAGAAAAAAATCTTAAGCTGTTTCTTCATAATAAACTTGGACCTATACAACATCTCTGCCTGTAATATGAATTTGGACTGAGTTGAGGCTACCTAGAAGTCCTATACAGAAACTAATAACAGGTCATTTTTTTTAGAAAGAAGCTAATAAAGTTGGGAATACTCTGAAAAAGAGATACATCTAGCTTTCCTGACTGACTTTGACTTTGCCATTTGGTTAAATGAGTTTCACAGGAGTAGCTAAATCAGTCTGAATTTGATCAATGTAATCTTCAACTGCGGATTACTGTCATGCCAGAATTTGTCTCTCTTCTTGTGTGGCATAACCGTCGAATTCATCCCAGAGTAACACTGAAGGTTTGCCCACACAGTGTGAAGCCAGATGAATTTACTACCAAACATGGTCTGAAAGCAATTCTTGTGCTATTTTATAGGTAAAAGATAAAAAACTAGAAGTATTTATCACCACTGGAGATGTAGAGGTTTTCAGAAAATGAAATGTCTGGAATTAGTTAAGAAAATTCAAGATTTCCCATGAGATACACTGCAAAAGACTCCAAGATATCCAGTTGTAACTGTAATAAAAAGTCAGATATGAACTGCATTCCAGCTTCAATGTATTTTTTCACCTACTTAATAACTATAATAAAGGAAATCAGAACGAATTTAGTCAGAGCACATGTATTAGTGATTTCAAATGCCAAAAGCATGTTATGGTAGAGTCAGATAAAAAATGGGGCTGCTGGAACCAAACGGTAAAGGTCTTCCAGAAATTAAAATTGTTGATGTCATTTTTTGTAACAGAAATAGAGGCAAATGAAGAAGTGATCCAGAACCACAATGCAAACTGCAATGTCTGCTAAACATGTTCCAGTAAGAGGATACATGCTACCAAGCTGAAACTATTTTGGTTATATTGGCACTAACTTACAGGAATGTTGGTGGGTTTTTTTATTTGGTTGGTTGTTTCTTTGCTTTTGTAGATTGGTTTGTTTGGTTTTGGTTGTTTTTTCCCCACAGCCTACCCATCCATCATATTAAATAGCATCAGAAAAAATCCACTGCTGAGTTCTCTAACTCATCCTATAGTGAAACAACGTAAGGGTAAGTCAAAGAAAAGTGCTGTGTCCAGATAACATATTGCAAAGCAAAAAACCACAGATAACTCTCAAACATAACTTCCATAGCATAGGAAATAAATTTTATCCATGTGGTATAGTTGCCATATATCTCCCCAGAAGGCCCTGAAAATCCAAAAACATTTTGATGTGAAGCTGCTCCATTCATTAAAACAGTTCATGCTCTAGAATGTAGGATCCAATGCTAAAGGCAGTTATAGCCTCTGTGAGATAGCCCTAACCTATGTTATGAGCTGACATTAAGACAAGCATAACCTACGTTATGTAAGAGCTGACACTGAGACAAGCAAATATTTGATGTTTAAAATAAAACAATATGCCAAAAAGACATGAACTTGTCAAATGTGTATACTGAGCAGTACAAAATGCACAACTGCTCAGACATAATAAAACTCTCCAAACTCATCAAACCACAACCCTGTGCTGAAGTGCTTAAGGAAAGTATCATTTTTAAAGGCAGGAGTTCTATTCTATATTTACTAAACATTCTTGACAGATTCTTGTGGAAAAGTTGGCAACTTATTGAGAAACTGATTGAGACACATTTTTCAGGTGTTTAGCATAGACATCAATAACCAAAACCCTAGAAATTTCTAGTTACCATGTATGCTTCAAATGTAGCTACAGGAAGTAATTATGAAAGATTAATCCTGGGTATATAAAATAACCAGAACTCAGGACAGTAGAAATTAAATCCACACACTTGCAGAGCAAAGATGGGGCAAAAGTCGGCGGTTATAACTCAAACAGTGAGTTGTAGGAAATATCAGTATGTTGGTCTGTAAGTACAAAGAACTGCTGGGCATGATAAAAAGGGCTACTGCAAAAAGACCATATCCATATGATGCTATATTTACTAATCGCTTTGTGTCTTATCAAATCAAACTACTGTAACAGAAGATACAAGATAACTACAGATATTGCTAAAATAAGCAGTAGCTAACATGGAAGAAGGAATCCAGGATGAAAGGCAGCATCAAAAAAGAATCTTACATGCACATATTTTGAACTCTACCTGCGGTTTTCACCAAACTGCAGAAGCTTCTTTTATAATGAACGTACCCAGTTCAAAAAATAGCACAGAAGCATGAGGTAGGGCGCAGTCTAGTACTTGCTCTCTGTTAAAAAGCAAAACAACAGAAATAAACACCAAACCTTAAAGAAGTTATGAAAACCTTAGTGTGAATGACACAAACATAAACACAGCAGTCTTAACGTGAATGATATGAACATAAACGCAAGATGAAACAACCTTAACTTAGTTTGTAGGTAAGCTATTACTGCATTATAATAATCGTTGCTATTTATTATTATACCACAAAGATATTCTCACAGCTTCCTGTGGTGATCAGAGAAAGGAACAGCATCATCCCAATCTCAAAATTTAGATGGTCTAACAACAGAGTATTTTAACATGCTGTGAGAGTCTAAATCATCTCTCCCTTGTTCAAACCAACAAAGATAAAGATTGCCTTTGTTACCTTCCCAAACTCAGCCCAGGTTCCTGGCCAAAAGCTCAGGGATATAAATCAACAGAGATACAGTGTCTTTGTGGACTTCCCAGACACCAGCCTGGCTTGAATGCCAAGGATGTAGACACCTTACACCAGCTATCCTGATGAGAAAAGGCTTATGTCTATTTGGGGTATGGACAGGTAAGCAATGCAGGGAGGGGGCAGAGGCCCTTCCCAGTGCTGCTGCCAGACTCCTGCAAATGCCTGAGAATAGACAGGAGGATTTCCTGGGGAGCTGCACCTGGACACCGGTCTAAAAAACTGTATAAAAAGACATGAGCAATGCCTGCCAAGATGAGCACCTCCACCCGAGCACCTCCATGAGTACCTCCATTGGAACACCACCACCGAGGCACCTCCAACAGAGGAAACACTCCCACAGAACAACTCCACAGAAGAACATCCATAGGCCAGGCAAATGTCTCTCTCTCTCCGCTCCACCACCCCACCCCCCCCATCTGCAGCTGATGGTGATATAATCCCTGCTCTTTTCCTTCCCTCCTCTTCTCTTTTTCTCTGTTGTTCCCTCTCTCCCCTCTCCCCTCTCTCCCTCTACTTTGTTCAGCTTTATCCTTTAATAAATAGTTTTGTGGTGATATCTGGTCTCGCACCTTAATTTCACAACTCAGAAATTTAGAAGAACAAATCATGCTCCTCTGGACAGAGATTGTTAATCTCTGTTCCCCAGGCCTTGACATATGCATTTCGGGTAAAGCCAGCAAAGAATCCTTTCTTATATTTCTATACTAGGAACAGTCATAGGTGAGAATCACATCACCTGTAACCAAAGCAGCTACTGCAACCAGTTGGCATTTGGATATTCTGGGGCATCTGCACTGTGTAAGTCTCAAGACACTCCCATTTGTTTAAGATAATGTGTGCAATTACAGTGAGGAGATAGTCATGCGTAAATTTTCCTTTTTAAGCAAGGTTCATTAGGACTGGGTAGAAGAATGTGAAATTATAAACTCGTGGGTGTTAAACAATAGAAATCTCTCAGCAGCAGCTTGGAAATAACAATTTCTGCAATATCAAGTCATGTCAAATAATCTTCCATCCATAAAAAAAAAAAAACACAGCACTGAATGCAAGCTAATGAAGAATGCTGAATCTGGGAACAAGTAAACCTGTCAACTACACATCACATGGCAGACATGAAAGGTACAATGCTCTCCAACACAGAGCAAATGCTCTGTAGCTTTTTATATACTCCCATCCGATAAATTTGGTCAATTAAGTAGAAAAAAAATGGTCAAAAGCCTTTGCAAATTTTGCTGGTTCTTGGATCGTAGCTTCTCTAATGAAAAGTTCAAATACTCAGTTTGGTACTTGTTCATCACATAATCAAGCTCTATGAAAGAGTTCCAGGGCCTGTGTCAATAAAAAATGTTTAAAGCTGGCAGTATCGCCTGACTCCAGGAAAGGAAAATGAAGAGAAGGTTGGTTCTTCATGACCATTTCTAGGAGCCGTGCCTTAGGAGATAAATATACTTAGCAGCTTCAGCCTTTTTGACAAGTAAAAATATTTATAAAGTTGTAACCTACAGTGTTTATAGTGGAAATAATACTTCTGAAACAATTTAACTGTAACTTATGAAAATAATATGTAACCTGGAGGTGGTTTGGCCCTGGCTGGGGGCCAGATGTCCAACAAAGCTCTATCACACACCGTCTTAGATGGGCAGGGGAGAGGGAAAAAATAACCAATGGCCTATAAGCAAGATAGAAGCAATTTAATAGGATGCAATTTAATAGGATGAAAAGCAAAAGCAGAGACCACGTGATGAAGCAAGAGCAAACTAAGATGTTATTCTCTATTTCCCATCAGCAGACAATGTTCAGTCACTTCCCAGGAAGCAGGGCTTCAATGCACATAGTAGTTGCTCTGGAGGACAGACACCATCAACAAATGTCCTCACAATTCCTTCTTTCATTTAGCTTTTATATTTGAGCTGACATCACATGGTATGAAGTACCTCTTTGGTCTGTGTGGGTGAGCTGGCCCATCTGTGTCCCCTCCCAAGATCTTGCCCATCCCTTGGCCTGCTATTGAGGAAGGAATACTGCAAAAGCACAGCATTGGTGCATAGTTCAGCAGTAGCTAAAACACTGTTGTGTTTTCAGCACCCAGCTACATCACTACAAAACAGCACAATGAAAGATGCTCCGGGGAAAACTAGCTCCAGCTCAGCCAAACCCAATACAGACCTTCAGGACTCACAAAATGGCAGCATCCCAAGCCCAAAGCCTGAACTTGTGTTTTGCCTGACCCTACACAGTGCTTCCCATGGGAACAAATGGGATTTGGAGACACAGAAGCTGGCTGAGAGCTGA
The DNA here is from genome assembly GCA_013399775.1 of Semnornis frantzii. Classification (NCBI taxonomy): domain Eukaryota; kingdom Metazoa; phylum Chordata; class Aves; order Piciformes; family Ramphastidae; genus Semnornis; species Semnornis frantzii. Next base: position 13,190 of record VWYK01035946.1, read on the forward strand.
GAAGGAAGTTACTCTATCTGGCTCTGTCTATACAAGAATTCCTTTCTAAAGAACTACTATGTAAGGGAATGTAAATTTTTGGAAAATGGCCATCTGCTCTTCCTTTGCATTGGTGAGAAAAATAAGAAAATGAATAATCAAAGCCCATCCTTTCTAAGCCTATGAGTGTCATTGCAGATAGGTACAAATTGAGCCTAACTACATTAGGCAGGGGAGCAACCTGAGGTGGATCTGGCTTTCCCAGATTGTCCTGGGGGGAAGCTGTGACACTTGAGAAGCCAGATATACCAGTAGAAATACATGACTTTTTTGGAATGGAAGTTAGGTGATCATTCCTGTTAATACATTTTCAATTGCGATGTTTTAACCACTTTGTTTAATTAAGGAAATAACATCTCTGCCTAGTCCCTAGACTGAATCAAACCATTCTTCCACAAGTCATTCACATCTACAGAGTTACTTAATCTCATACACAAGAATATTATTAAAACTGCTTTTACATAGCCTTTTCATTTCTGAGAGCGTCCTGGTTTGAGGCTAATCGGAATATTTTACTGAGAGAAATGAAATACTTAGCTGTGAGAAGAAAGAAAAACAAGAAGAGTAACCTATATCATTCATTTTTCTACTGAGAAATGCAACCAGTCAAAA
>VWYK01035950.1:8380-18822 GCA_013399775.1 Semnornis frantzii
GAAGTCACGGCGGGCACGGACGCTTGACGGCATCTCCATCCCGGCCTGGGGAGGCTCTGGCTGCTGGGACCCTTTCACAAGGAGGAGGGCTGGGTGACGTGGGGCCGGTGGGCTCACTAACGCGGCGCGAACTCCGTACCACTGGGTTTCCCGGGGAGCCCTGCAGGTCTGCGGCGTGTGCAGGTCATGGTGATGCTAAGTGCAGCGTAGAGATGAAGGTGTGGTGGCACCTACGGTGTTGTCCCGTGGAGCTGGCGAAGCTCTGCTGTTCCCTTGCCTGGCTGCTCTCTGCAGAAATGCTGTGTTTGAGTTAGGCTTTGTCTGTGCCGGTCACAGAGCTGCTGAGGAGAACTAAGATGAAAAAGTTCCACATAAATACTCTCCACATCTGCTACCCGGAGGTGCTCTTCTTTCACGTTAGTGAACATCAGTTAGGCAGTGTGCAGCGGCTGGTGTGCATCAGGCTTTTGTATAGTCGTCTCACTGACTTCAAACTTGCGGTACTGCCAGAATAAATTACTCTGAATATTGCAATCTATGGACTACGAAGATCCAGCTTTTGCCACCCTTTACCTTCCTTTTCCATCTTAAGAAAGAATTGTAAAGCTGGAAAAGCTGCTGGCTTCTATTATGCCAAGGGGATTTTCTCACTTGTTGCATCTTTAGCTTGTGAAACTTTATAAACATTTTCTGTAGCTATTGAGTAAGTCCTTTTGTGGTGCATTGTTGAGCCTCGTTTGCATTTCTGTATTGCCTACAAATATTAGAAGTCATCCTGTCTTAACTTGCTTGTGTTGCAACATCTTTCTGTACTATCTTAATCCTGTAAATCTTACTCCTAAAAGAAAAACGGTTCTATTCGTGTTCTTCCCTTTCATTTTTTGATCAGCATGCATGGCTGCAAAGTTATTGGGAAACTGGTACATAGTAAGCTTTCTTTCTTGTGCTTTTGTGATAAGGAATGATGCGACCCAGCTCTCACTGAAGTCACCATTTGGGACCTTTCCATTATTTTTATGATAACTATTGACACCAGAGTGCATGGCTGTAAGAGGAAGTAGTGCTGGCTTCTTTTTTGACCTTAAGACAGTAGCAATTATCAGATAGTTGGAAAGAATCTTAATTTTAAGGGAGTTTTCTTTGGGTTTTTTTGGACAAATTTAGCTCTGTCTGTGAAGCCAACCCCTGGTACTGTACTTTATCTTAAATTTAAGCTCAAGTTGCTTTGCAGCTTTTACAGTAACAAGCTTTAGTGCTGTTAAACTCTGAGTTACTGCCTATGGAGACAGATATTTTACATCCTGAAATAGCCCAAAATTCTCGTATGCAGCCCTCCGGAGACAGATCCGTGTCTTCTCCAAAGCGGTCTGCTTACCAAAGATGTTTAGTGAAATGAGCCTTGATGTATGGTATTTGCTGAGTGTCACATCTGTTCCTTGGTTGCCACACTTTTCTTGTGGCTTTGTTGAATTTTTGTCACTTGTCCTTTACAGGAGCACCAGAGATGGAAGTAAATTTGAGCTACAGCTATGTGGGTTGATTAGCTTGACAACAAAGGAGTATTATTAGTTCTTGAATGCTCAAACTGCTGTTTCATAGTCTATTTTGATCTGTTGGATGCCCAAATAAAGCATGTTTCGAAGTCCACTGTGAAAGACTTTAATCCAGGACTTGAAGTGTTAGGCAGGGTGCAATGTGGTGCCTGACAGAGGGCATAGCTTGTAATAGTGAGTGATTTGGCATAGCCTCATAACAACTGGAAGAGGTTTCTCATCCACGCAGTGTTTTAGAAGAATTGTCTTTGGTAACCTGTGTTCCAGTAGACACACCCATGGAAGTGTCACTTTCTCTTTGCTGGCCCATGGCAAAGCACTGGCAAGTGATTGTTCTGGTAAGAACACCTATGGAGGTTGAACTGCTGAGGGTGTTGGTGTGCTCCCAGTCTTGTCCACAGCTCCGTCTTGGGTCAGATGCTTGCATCACGTAGGAGACGGACAGTATCAAAGCACAGCTGGTGTTCTCCTAGTAAAATGGTGATTTTTCCCTCTATTCCCCCCTTTTCTGAAGTACGTGGACTAGAGACTTCTTTCTATTTCAGTAACCTGTGTATTATTATTAAAGACCCATGATAAAATCTGCTTGCTTTAGTCTACAATGATGAAAATACTTTTTTTTTTTTTTTTTTAAACCCTTTGGGAAAAGAGTTACAGGACTTCACAACAGTTCAGTCATGATACTTTAATTAGTAATCTTGTTAATGAACTTTATCACAAAGCTGATCTGAGGAAAGATTTGAAATATATGATTAGGATGGGAATGATCTGGGGTTTTGGTAACAAGTATATCATTTGGGGGGCTTCTCAAGAGCTAGTGATTCAAGAGTAAGGTGGAAGGCAAGCTACTGCTTGTTTAATGGATTGTAATCATACCAATTAATGTGTTTCCTTACTTAGCATTATGATGTTTATTTTTAAGCATTTGTGTTCTGCCCAGAGCGAATGTTTTTGAGTAGATTACAGCATTTGAAATTTTTGATTTGGGAATCTAGAGAGTCTGTGAAAGGCAGCTAAGGAAAGCAAATAGATCTTCAACTAGCCTGAGTTTTCTCTCAGGGTCCACATCAGGACATTTTTAAGGTTCCAAAAATTCACACAGGCTGAAAACTCTTAGCTTATATTTGTCTTCATATTGAATTGAGCTCTCATGAGGTGCTATATGATGAGAAATATAAACTTACCTCTGGACTACAGCAAAGTGTGGGAGATGGCTTTGAAAAGCAGAGCAAGTTTGATGAGTCTTGATCTGCCTGCTGTAGCTGTTTGCTCCAACCAGTCTTGCAGCTTGTTCAGCTAACCCAGTTTCAAAACTTAATAACAATAATGTCTGATATGGGATGATAAAACCTGCTCTTGTACACTATAGTCTGTCTTAAACACGCTCATCACAATGTGCTCTGTTTAAAGTATTTAGCATTTATCTGCTAAATGTCTTTGTCTATAGCTCAAGTTGACTTCCTCAGGAAAGTGCTGCCAAGTAAAGTGTCTCAGAGGTTCCTGGAAGATGCTAAGAACCTTGTCTGATCTGGCTTCTCATTCAGCCTGTTCCTTACTTTATAGCATCTCAATTTTACCACCTCACAGGTGTAATCTCATAGTAATTCCTACTGAGACTGCACTCAACACGTCCTTACAATCAGAGACTTATAAAAGCACAACAGATCTTAATAATAAAGTGCTCATTGTGCACCAAATTTCAGTAAAGATTCATTAATGTAACCCCCATGTTTGACAGCATTCGGGTACTTGGAGAGTCCTTTAAAAGAGCATTTGCTGACTCAAACGACCGGGCTGACTCACCACTTAGTACCTCCTGAGCTTAGAGGCACTACTGCTTTGTTTATGTATTGTTTCTTTTTTTGACCCACTTCCTTGAATTGCTCTTGGTTACAAAATTAACCAGAAATTCTGCCAGCTGATGACTTTCTTCAATTGCAGAAGTACATGGTTTCCTCTTCCACTGAATACATGCATATTTTTGAATGAAGAAAAGGAGAATGAAGAAGGTGTTCGTCTCGTTCTAAATACAGTTTTTAGTAGAATAGAATTCTTTAGTTTTCTCTTCTATTTTCTTTGCGGTAAATGGTGGGGGAGGGAGAGGGTTGCCTACTTTTGCTTGCAGAAAAAAGGGACACAAGATCCAAAACCTAGTATGAATTTCTCTGAAAGTCAAAGCAATTCTAGTCACATTTAGACTTGAGTAGATGAGGCTTTTGCTTCACTAACTCTTCTGATGTCACAAAGTGGCATCAGTGCCTCAAGTCTCAAAACCTTTGTCTTATTTCTTCTTTTTCCTGCAGGATATCTCTTCTGGTGGGAGCTCCAAAAGCAAACACCACTCAGCACAACATCGTAGAAGGAGGCCAGGTGCTCAAATGTAGCTGGAATTCAAACAGGAACTGCCAGCCGATCGTATTTGACCCCACAGGTAACTCGCTGTGAGGGGAGCTGGGGTCTGTGCTCTAATTTGTGTGTGTGAGAGCAGAAGGGATTCTGATTCTTGGTCGATGTGAATGCAGCTGGGTTTTGACTGGTAGCTAATCAAGGCCTGTTTTTTTTTAAATTTTTTATTTTTTCCCCCCTGTCTTTTAGATTTCTGTTGTCCTTGGTATGTGCTTGAAAGCCCGCACTGACCATATGTTAGCCTTCTTTTGTTTTCGCCTATTTATTGTGTCTCCTCTCTTCTCAGCAATCCTGAAACATTTCACAATCTAATTCCCAATAAAACCCCCAACAGGTTTATCGCCTGTTAAGAACACGGCATGGGAGGCAAGATACTTTTTAATATCAGCAAAGGTGGAATAGCTAGAAATACTCAGAAATTGAACCTGGAATAGGGACTATAATCTTCAGAATGAAGGAAAAAATGGCTTACTTGGTTGGTTGGTGTGGTTTTGATTGTAGGGTTTTGTTTGTTGGTTTGGTTTGGTTTGGTTTTTGTTCTTCCCCTCAGATGTAGCTTCTTAGTATTTGTGACATGTATGAGGGCACCACTCAGGGTGCTTCAGGTCAGAGGCATTACTTACCCCTTTCTGAAGTATGCTAAAGCTGAGCAGCAACAATGCTGACGTGAAGCACTGCTCTCAGCCTTCATGCTCTGGTACACAGAGTGATTTCCACAGGCTGTGGCAGGTCATATGAGAGCACCCTGTGTGTGCTTTCCTGCTTCAGCCATTCAGTGCTGAATCCTGTTTTCCACACCATGTTTCAGGGCAGCGGAAAAACCTTTCCATGTCATGGGAGTGGATTAGCAAGGCCCATGTGGCAGGACAGAGGAATCACCTGTGCTTTTGTGGTTTAGTTGGTTATATAATTCATTCTTGCCTCTGGTGGTATTTGGACTTGGCACTCTAAAGGCTATATTGGATTCATGCAGCTTTCATATGTTGTGTGTGGTACAATGGAGAAGTTCTTTCAATCCCATTACCAAGGTGTACCACAAAATGCAGGTATCCAGATTTCTGAAATGGATCTCCTTTTGTTTTTCTGAAAAACATTGTGTTAACAGCTCTCTTGTGCAAAAAAAACCCCAACCAAAACCAAACCGAAACAACCCACAAAGTACTTAATGGTGCACACTTAATGTGCAGTACTCAATGGTTTCCCCTCTACTCTTCCCTGGTGAGATTCCATGTTGAGTACTGCCTTCAGTTTGGGGCTCCCCAGTTTAAGAGGGACAGGGATCTGCTAGAGAAGGTCCAGCAGAGGGTTGTGAGGATGATTAGGGGACTGGAACAGCGCCTGATGAGGAGAGGCTGAGGGACCTGGGGCTGCGTAGTCCAGATAAGATAAGACTGAGAGGCGATTTAATAAATGTTTACAAATATCTGAGGGCTGGGGGGCAGGGCCGAGGTGGACAGGCTCTGCTCTTCCTGTGCAAGGAGCAGTGGATGGAAGCTGCAGCACAGGAGGTTCCACCCCAGCACAAGGGGGAACTTCTTTACTGTAAGAGTCACAGAGCACTGGAACACTCTCCAGAGAGGTTGTGGAGTCTCCTTCTCTGGAGACTTTCAAGGCCTGTCTGGATGCATTCTTCTGACCTGAGCTAGATTGTATGGTCCTGCTCTGACAGGGGAGTTGAACTCGATATATTTGGGTCCCTTCCAACCCCTGACATGCTGTGATCCTGCCCTGGCAGGGCGGTTGGACTAGATGATCTTTCAAGGTCCCTTCCAACCCTTGATGCTCTGTCTCTGACACACAACCTCAGTTTGTCATCAGACTTCATTCAGCAGGAACCTTTCTGCCAGATTACTTAAGATATCTACTGAACTTAAAAGTGTGACACTTTATCTGCAGCAGCGCATGACAGTGAAAATTGGTTTTAATTATAATTTTTTTTTTTATTTCACTTCAGGCTCATTGCTTACTAGAACACAAATGTGGTGTTTGTTTGGTTCAAAAGATTCTAGCTGTCCCTAATTAATGATTTGTACTAATAAAATAACCAAAAAATTGCTGATAGAGAAAGATGATCCACCTTGGGGAGGTTCTAGATGTGTCCTACAGTGGGAATTGCAGTGCATTTACCCACTTATACTGTGCACATTTGTGGTAAGCTTTTCCGCATGCCGGGCAGAGTAGCATCCATGCCGTGTTGCTGTATGTCTGTGCTCAAGGTATATGTAACTGGGCAAACAAACAGTGTTTTGCTCATAATTTGCCTTTAAGTAATGGGCATATTAATCACTTGCAATGTAACAGTAAAACCAGCAGGATCTGATGGCTTAAGAGGATTTCTTTCAGGCACATTTTAACTCATTCCAGCTTTGGGGCAATGAATTGGGAAGTAATGCTTTTGTCAATTATTTTCCGGGTGAAAAGGGGCATTGTATTGCAGCATAATAAAATAATAAGTGCACTGGGACAATATAAAATGTCTTTTTCTTTGTGCATAATACAATGCTTGATGCCCTGTGTTATGATGACAGTGCCTTACTGCCAGCACAGTGTAAACTCAAACTCCTTCCTGACCCTGCCTACCTCATAAGGTTAACAGGGCTTGGGGAAGACCTGTGACTTACTTGGCAGGGTATGGGGAGCAGAAGATTGGAGCCCTCATTGGTGGTGCTGATGAGAAGGTGCATTTTACAGATGGTTATACACAACCTCTGCAAGATTTCAGGTTCTTAGATCACTACTTCAAGACTTGTGCCATGTGATTTGTAATTCTAGAGGTATTGCTTAGACTTGCAATACAAGACATATGATGACTTCTTTTTTCCATCCAGGATTATTTAGCCGTTTTGTTAACAGGAAAAGTAGCACAGGTTCTGCATACTTAATTACATGGGTTTCTTTGGAGCTCTCTTCTGATTGTTTACAGCTAGTGAGAAATCTGACCTGTGAGAATCATGAGAACACCAGTACTTGTGGTTTTTCTCTTTACCTGTGGGTGCCAAACTCCCAATGTGGAGCTGCAAAATTGTAAGTCGTAGAAGACAGGCTCCTATTCCATCTTCTCTTTCCCTGTGTCAGGCAGCATAGATGGCAGGTCCTGGACCAGACCAAAGCACTGAGTCTGAGAGCAAGGAAGAGCCTGTGTCTCTGGGCTGTCAATGTAGCAAGGGAATGGAGGGAAGACAAGTCTTGTTCCGAGTGTGTGGGGCTGTGTTTGTCTGCTCCTCTTGTATCACAAGTAACTATGAGAAGAGTTCTACAGACATCCAGGAAGCAAGAGGTTTTGTTCCCTTTCTATTATTATTTTTTCTTATTAAACATTCTTCAGTTTTTAACATCTTCGTCAGTGACGTGAACAGAGGAATTGAGTGTGCCCTCAGCAAGTTTGCAGATGACAGCAAGCTGTGTGGCACAGTCAACTCGCTAGAGGACAGGGATCCATCCAGAGGGACCTGGACAGGCTGGAGAGGTGGGCCCAAGCCAACCTCATGAAATTCAACAAGGCCGAGTGTAAGGTCCTGCACCTGGGTTGGCACAATCCCAAGCACAACTCCAGGCTTGGTGGGGAATGGCTGAGAGCAGCCCTGAAGAAAAGGACCTTGGGGTCTGGGGTGATGAAAAGCTCAACATGAGCCTGCAGTGTGCACGTGCAGCCCAGACAGCAACCGAATCCTGGGCTGCATCAAGAGCAGTGTGGGCAGCAGGGCAAGGGAAAGGATTCTGCCTCTTTACTCTGCTCTTCTCAGACCCCACCTGGAGTCCTGTGTGCAGTTCTGGAGCCCCCAGCACAGGAAGGACATTGAGGTGTTGGAGTGGATCCAGAGGAGGCCACAAAGATGCTCAGAGGGCTGGAGCAGCTCTCCTATGAAGACAGGCTGAGAGAGTTGTGGCTCTGCAGCCTGGAGAAGAGAAGGCTTCCAGGAGACCTTAGAGTAGCCTTCCAGTATCTGAAGGGGGCTACAGGAAGGCTGGGGAGGGACTATTCACAAGGTCTTGTAATAACAGGACTAGAGGCAATGGGTTTAAACTGGCAGAGGGGAGATTTAGACTGGATGTTAGGAGGAAGTTGTTTGCAGTGAGGGTGGTGAGGCACTGGCACAGGTTGCCCAGGGCGGTTGTGTCTGCTCCCTCCCTGGAGGTGTTCAAGGCCAGGTTGGAGGTGGCCTTGAGTGCCCTGTACTAGTGGGAGGTGTCCCTGCCTATGGCAGGGGCTTGGAACTAGATGATCCTCGAGGTCCCTTCCAACCCTACCATTCTATGATTCAGTTTTGGTTTTGTTCAGGCGTTATGGGTCCATTTCCTCACTCATACAAAGGCCACACTCAACTCAGCTGCACAGCAGTGGCTACATACAAAATTGGATTTTATTTTCCAACGCTTGCTTTTGGCTTAAGTACTGCCTTGGCACAGAAGTGTGGTCATTTACATGAGACAAATGCGACAGCTATTAGGTAGCTCACTAGAGAAGGTACTGAGCTTCTTTATGGTAATCTTTGGAGTTGTTCAAACCCTTGCTTTATAGCAGCATTGCTTGTTAATTGTGTTTACCCTCACCCCAGCTCCTCTGGAGGAAAATGATAAGTTGTGGAGCTGAGAGTTCTTGATAGTACCAAATTTACTACTTTGTTTCTTCCTGTGCATGACAGCTCTGCTCCTTCAGGAGGGGAGCTGGGCAGTAGGAGTCCACTGATGGAATTTGGATAGCTCTCATACTGAAAATAGATGTCTTTCTCTCCCTTACATGCCCTCCCCACCAGCCTGTAACTCAAAACCCCTTATTAAAGGGTTTTAATGACAATTTTTAAACTGTTGGCCAGAACAAAGAGTATTCTCTCACTGTTCCTCTGCAGCATGTATTCTCATTTCAAAGTGCAGTCTATTTGCAGAAGAGAAGGGGGTTCTGTCCTTCTGCCTATCTCTCTCTGTGCGTATCATGCTGATTGCTTTTGACTTTCTGGTATACATGGTGGTTCTGGAAGGCAAAATACTTCTATCATGCTTTAACACTTCCCAAATGTAAAGATGCTTCACTGTGGGGCTTTGGAGCTATTTGGAGCTATTTAGTATTGACATCAGTTGGCTTTGATTTAACTTAGTTATGACTATGTGAGAATTGCATAACAAATGCCTGTGGAAGAAAACGCCCTTGGATTCAGGGGTGCACAGAGCAGTGTGCTGCACACGTTTATGCATGCATGGCCAGAAATTAGAGGAAACTTACTTGGAAAGGTTTTTGAGTATCCTTCAGGCTGGTTTTGGCTTTTAGGAGCACATAAAGGTTAAAGTTAAAGGAACTGACCACCAGAGCAACTTTGTTCGCATGCAGCTTTCACTGATGCTGTTGCACGCACTGTTGCTTGTGTCTCTTACTCTAAGGGTTATCCTGCAAATCTGGATAGAATTAGATCTGATTAAAAAGTGCCTTATTCCTGTTTGCTTTAATTCAAAAGATGAATGTACCACTATCACAGAACTGAAGATTTTGGTATTTATGTTCCCGTCTGTCTTGACTTCTTGCTGCAGTTGCCACAGCACTGCCACAATTTCAGTTGTGTTATGTAAAATACTTGGGATTTTTTACCCTCCTTTCTGTGTCAATTAACTTTCAGAGTTTTGGAATGTGTAGGAGACTGAATTTCTCCAGGACAAGAAACAGGAGGAATGAACTTTCTCAAAATACTGTAGTCCTGGAAATTGTCCTGAGCATAAACAATATCAGCAAATCCCTCCTTTTGGGAGGTGTTTTACATTGCACATTCAAATGACCAAAACCCACAAGGGTGGGAAAATGTTTGTCTTCATTCTTAACCCTTCTCCACTCCAGATAGTTTAGTGGCTGGAAATTTGGTTTCTTTTTTTCTGTTGTTGTTTTAATATGTAGCAATAGGGACATGTTCTGAATCTTATTAAGAAAAAAATAATCTGGGAAAGCAAATGGTGAGCAAAATGCTTATGGAGCTTGCTGAGCCCTGCTATTGCTCTTTGTTCAAGACTGGCTGGAGAGGTGATTACTGTCTTAGAAAGCTTAACATTTGGCTTCATCTGCCAGCTGCTTAGCAGCTTTTTCCAGGAAAAACATATTTTTTGTGGGTAAACTGTAAAAGGAATGCAGTTGATATAGCAGTTCTATTCCTGTTTTTGATCAACTTCGAGACAAAGGTCCTTTTTTAAAGGCACATCTGCCTTCCTTTTTCTCCTTCCGTGGCCTTTGTGGACTACTACAGCAAAGCTTGCAGAGATAGTATCAAATATTGCTGAAAGTATTTCTGTAGTCTTACTCAGGAAAAAGATTCCTGAAAAAGTTAGACATTTTTGTAGGAGTTACTCTTAGTTTGTGGTTCAGTTATTTTTTTTCTGTGTGTATAAAATTCATGTTTTTATTTTGCAAGGGAAAGCTAAAAGCCCTCCAAGCCAGAATATCAGAGACTGGAAGGGACCTTGAAAACCCATCCAGTCCAACCCCCCTGCCAAAGCAGGATCACCTAG
>VWYK01035951.1:362-15112 GCA_013399775.1 Semnornis frantzii
TGGAGGGGGGAAAGGGGGTCGGGCCAAACGCTTTGCCTCGGTCCCTCGTTACGTGGAGACCTTGGTGGTGGCCGACGAGTCGATGGTGAAGTTCCACGGGGATGACCTCCAACACTACCTGCTGACCCTGATGGCCACGGCCGCCCGGCTCTACAAGCATCCCAGCATCCGTAACCCTATCCAGATCTCCGTGGTCAAGTTCCTCCTCATCGGGCAGGACGACAAGGGGCCGAAGGTCACCGGCAACGCTGCCCTCACCCTCCGCAACTTCTGCGCCTGGCAGAAGAAGTGGAACAAGGTCAGCGACAAGCACCCCGAGTACTGGGACACTGCCATCCTCTTCACCAAGCAGGTGGGTGCTCCTCCAGGTCACCCCACCCTTCAAGGAGCCCTGCATCATGCTGGGCGCTCCTGACACTTGTCTCTCACCTCTGGTGTGCTCTGGAGGAGGTTGTGCTTGTGGCTGATCCTCCTTTCCCAAGGGACCTTTCACCCTCAGATGTTGGGGTGGGGGGAGCAGAAGTGTGGAGCAAGCTTGTTTGAGCCAGTCCTTGCTGCCCTCTGGGTAGGTTTTGGTCAGCAGCTTGCAGAAAATCCTGCCAGGGGGTTGGGAAAGGCCAGGGAGTGTTCAAAGGCAGGTTGTCCCCATGGACAGAATCCTGCTGCTCCACCCACTGCCCCCTGGAAGGAGCCTCAGCAGCCAGTGCTCGAGATCTCTGGTGCACCCCAAAAAGTGGGGTCTGAGCCCAAGTGGAGGAAGAGGGCCCCACTTCCCCCTCCCCTTCTGGGAAGAGCTCCCAGTGCCACCTGCCAAGAAAAGAAACCTCTCCCTGCTTCCTCTGACTCATGCGTGAGGTCCTCCTGAGAACCTGGACCTCTCCTCTGCATGCTGGCTGCTTGGTGTGGACCCAGTTCAGGGCTGGAAGAACAGCTCTGCAGATGCAGCCAATGCTGGCAGCCCTTTTTGGAGGGGAGAGAAGAGAGTCTCCCCCAGCACTGCCCCTGGCCTTTGCCAAAATGGCAAAGGAAAGACCTTTGGAAAGATCTGTGTGAGATATGGGGTGATTGCTGCCCCAGGATGAGCTTCTCCATCCTCCCACTCTGAGGAAGTGGGTGACACTGAAGTGGTGACACTGCTTTCCTGTGGCCCTGTCTCAGCACTGACATGAGTACAGTGCCTGGCTGGGGGGTGTTAGTTACAATCTGAACCCCCCAAACTGCTAACAGGAGGGGAGATGGGCGAGCCTGGCTCAAAGGTGATGGTCACAGTTCACATTGGACACAGAAGGCTTTGTCAGCAAGTCCAACTTGCATTTTCTCCTTCCCCCATCCCTGCCAAGATGTCTTTGGATTACAGACAGGTTGGGAACTCCCTTCGACAGGAGGGAGATCATTCCCAGGACATCTTTCCAGGTTGAGCATTCAGAGATGGGAAGAATATAGCATCCAGCTGCCCCTTGCCTGCAGTCAGCACGGGCTGATGATGGCCTGGAGCAGGAATGATGCTGTGCAGGACATTTGAGACCTCATCCCACCCATCCTCCCAGTCCCCCCCACCCCAGGCAGGGTCCACATCCTCCAGCCGGCTGTAAATCCTGCTGGAGCACAGGCAGGGTTGAATCCTAGCCTGCTGGAGCAGCTCCTGCCTGCAAAGAGAAGGACCTGCTGACATGCCTGCAGGGACAAGCCAGCTCCATCCCTGGTGGAAACCTGGTGAGGTCACCGGAGCCGCAGGTGGGACGGAGCTGGTCCCAACCATTCGCAGAGCTGCATTTTTTACACATTGCTAAACCATCCATTCCTGAAATCCCAAGGCAAGCTCAGTGCAGAGGCACACGGTCGAGGAGACATCTGCCTTCCTTGAGTGCATCCATCTGTGGTCCCCTGACACCCCTGAGCTTATCTCCCTGCCAAAAAGCTGTTACATAAGCCCCCGACTTAAATTTCATCTCCAGCCCGGTTGATAGGCAGCTTCCCTGTTGTGTCAACGAGCTGCTGATGAATGAGGCTGTCCTCTCCCACCCAGCCTTGCTCCATCCCAGTATTGATGGTGCTGGATTCAGGATTTGCTTTTGAGGAGCTTGATCCTGCTCAGGCTTCACCTTCCTACCTGAGCTGGTGCTTGTTGGAAGGTCCTGCAGAGCATTCAGCCTTCAGCCACACTCCTGCCTCTTGGAACTAGCATTGCACACCACAGCCAAGGGCTTGGCCATGCTCCCCACTCGTCCTGATCCTTGATGCTCCACCAGCAAAGGTTTGATGAACATCTTTGGCCTGCTGTACAACCAAAGGGACATCACACCAAGGAACTTCAGGCTTCCATGATAGGGAGAGTGCTTATGCCTGGAGTCTGAGTGGGTGAATTAATGCACTAGCCACAAGGATCCCACCCAACTGACCTGCAGAACCTCTTTGAGAAGTTCACAAGAGGATGAAGAAAAGCCACAGAAGTGCCCATGGATGAAGGTCAGGCTGGCAGAAGAATCCTAATGGTCTATCTAGCAGGTTGTTTGCAGCCCCTTGGGGTACTGAGTGTCCTCCCTGCATGTGGGGCAGCAGCAGGGCAGATGGTGATGGTGAGAGCCATGCAAAGGCAGAGCAGGCCCTTCACATTCTGTTTGCTCTCCTTAAACCTCTTGCATCTCTCCCTCCTCCCTTCTGTAGCTCCATCCTTGCATTGTCTCTCCTTTTGAGCAGGCTGGACGCCCGAGAAGGCTGGAGGAGGTGTTTTGGGGGAGTCAGGAGTGCTCACTAGAGCCCAGCCTCCCAAAGAGGGGTGGTCCTGGGGGGCTGTGGCTGGTGGGTGAGGAGCTGTTCCTCCATGCAGCCCTGCAGCCAGGGCAGGCGAGGTTCAGAGCAGAAGTGGGTCAGTGTGTCAGTGCAGGTGTTGGGCTGGCAGCCAGAAGCTCTCCACGCCAGCGAGGAAGCAGCAGCTCTTCAAAGGGCGGTGAGCAGGGAGCCGCCAGTGCCTGTGTCTTCCCCGAGATGTGCTGCCCTCCCACCCCATGCCCCACCTTCACTTGCCACAGCAGAGGGCAGGGACAGGGCAGCTGTGGCAAGTTGCATCCCTGGTTTAGTTCAATGTGGTGGTGTCACTGGCTCCTGATGGAGTTTTGGGACAGGGGATGGTGTGCCCGGGCTTGCCAGCCCTGTTTAGTCACCCCACGCTCACCAGTGGTGGCATTGCCACCAGGGATGCTGGGCTGCCACCTGGTTGTCCCTGCCAGCATTGGTGTATGGTGGGATCAGAGATGTGTTGGGGTTCCAAGCAAGCAGGAAAGCCATTGCAGGGTGGAGAGCTGAACCTGGTTGTGTGGTGGGAGTGGTGTGACAGGAGCTGTGTGAGGGGATTTTCCACCAGCCAGCCCAGACCTGGGCATTTCTCCACCTCACCTCTCCAGAGATCATGGTCTCGTCTGTGCCTCCAGACTTCGTAGCCACAAATCTCCTGCTAAAGCCATCTCAGCCCTGGCTGGGGCTCTCTGAAGTCATCAGGACTGATATTTACCCACGGCTGAACCTGCCTGCGCCGGGAATGCCTGGGGCTTGGAAACCTCGCTGGAAATGTTGGCAGAGCAGCTCAGGCGAGACTTCGAGCAACCCAAGAGCTCTGGCTGGGCGAGCACCAAGCATGAATCACGTTTATTTATAGCAGGGGAGCACCCAGCCAGCCCCTTACGTTTTCTTTTCATGTGGAAAGCAGCTCTCTGCCTCCTACACGGCCTCGCCGGCAGCTCCTAGCCCAGCTGGGACAACAGCAAGGGATGGAGATGATGTTCCAGCTCTCTCAAGCCACCCACGGACCCCAGCAAGGGAAAAGGGCATCTGAGGACAATGCTCTCAGCAGGCTGCAGCAGTGATGGCTCTTCAAATGGGCCTTCTATTTGCACAAGCACCTTTAGATCATGAGAAAGCAAAGATCCACCTATGAAGAGACCCTTCCCATCATCTGCACCTACCCTGCTCATTCTTGAATTGAGGGTAGAAGGCTGGGCCAGTTCCTCCAAGTATCTGGGCTTGGTTGCTCCTTGAAGTGGCTTCAACGTGGCTTGGGGGGACAGGAGCACTTCCCTTAGCCTTGGGAACCTGCTGCAGGGGCTCCTTGTTCCTAGGAAGGAGGAATGAGGTTGAGAAATGGGACAGCTGTGAGCCCAAGGCCAGGTCCAACCCTTGAAGAAGGGAGCCAGGCTGACTCCTCCATGTCAAAAGCAGCTCCACCCTGGCTGGAGGAGCCTTTTGGGTGGGATAAGATATTGCTGAAGGCATGGGAGGATGCTAGCACAGAAGCATCCCTGGTGCCAGGCAAACATACCATTGGCAGCCTGGTCTGGGTGAGGCTTCCTGCCTCTGCAGCCTGGTGTGGTCCCCATCCCCTCCAGCAGCCTGGGACCAGCTCCCAGTGGGGTACTGGGGATGGATTGGGGGTGAGGAACTACAATGTTCATGCTGGCCCTAGGATTAATCCATTGTACCCCATGCCTTGCAGGACCTGTGTGGTGCCACCACCTGTGACACGCTGGGGATGGCAGATGTGGGCACCATGTGTGACCCCAAGCGCAGCTGCTCCGTCATCGAGGACGATGGCCTGCCATCAGCTTTCACCACTGCCCATGAGCTGGGTAAGGCTCTTCATGCTCCTCTGCCTCTCAGGATGAATGCCAGCAGCTGGCAAGGGGTAATGTAACCCTGGTTTCAGCATCCAGAAGTGGCAGTAACTGGGTGATGGGGAAACTCCACCCTGGGATGTCAGAGCTGGGTGGGAAGTAGCTGCTGAGAAAGCAAAAGGCTCTGCTGCTGTGGTTGCTACCTCAGGTGGGTTTCCAGGATTCAGGAGCCCTGCAGTGATAGGTGGAGGCCAAACCTACCTTCCAGAGATACTTAGAGTCATAGAATCATTAAGGTTGGAAAGACCTCTAAGATCACCAAGTCCAACCTTCAAGCACTTGTGATGATCAGGAGGAGGAGAAGGAGGGAGGGAAGGAGGTGAGTGTTGAAGTGTCCTTCCTGCTGCTGCAAGCTTCCAGCCCAAAACAGGACACACATGAGCATTATCTTTCCCCATGGGTCCCCTCTGATGTCCTTGGAAGAGTCTGCCCCACTCTAGCTCTCAGTTTCTCTCACTGTAAGAGGCACTGGGGGCCCTACTTCTTGTGCCAAGGGGGAATACTCATGCTTCCCCCTGTTATGCCTCTCCCAGGTCATGTCTTCAACATGCCCCATGACAACGTGAAGGCCTGTGAGGAGGTCTTTGGTCGGCTGAAGACCAACCACATGATGTCCCCCACCCTCATCCAGATCGACCGTGCCAACCCCTGGTCAGCCTGCAGTGCTGCCATCATCACCGACTTCCTCGACAGTGGCCATGGTGAGGCCTCCTGCACCCCCTTACCCCCTTACCCGTGTCCCTGCCCTGTGGGAGCAGGATCCAGCCCTGGTGCTGGTTGCTGGGAGAGGATGAAGGGTTGTAGAGCGTTGTAGAGCAACTCTTCTGCTCCCCTTGCAAACAAAACTTGAAGGAAATGGGGAGTCTGGTGATGCTTGCACACCAGATGAGCTTCCTTGGTGCTGGGGTGTCCCAAGCAGTGATGTCTGCCCTGAGGCTTCCAGCACCAGCATCCCCAAGAGATGGAATGTCTTGGGTCTGAGATGCAGCTGACCATGAGGATATACTTGGTCCATCTGGGAAAGCTTTGGCCAAACTACCAGCACCCATCCCTCACCTCTCCCTCCCCACACCGGTCCCCTCAAGCACCCACCAGACAACCCCATCCCCTCTCCTGCAGGGGACTGCTTGCTGGACCAGCCTGCCAAACCCATCCCACTGCCTGAAGACCTGCCTGGGATGAGCTACAGCCTGAACCAGCAATGCGAGCTGGCCTTTGGGATGGGCTCCAAGCCTTGCCCCTACATGCAGTACTGTGCCAAGCTCTGGTGTACGGGCAAAGCCCGCGGGCAGATCGTCTGCCAGACTCGCCACTTCCCCTGGGCTGATGGCACCAGCTGTGGCGAGGGACGCTTCTGCTTGAAGGGTGCTTGTGTGGAGAGGCACAACATCAGCAAGTACAGGGTAAGTACCTGCACCCTGCACCCCAAAAGCAGCCTGCAAGGTCACACTGAGGTTTTGCATGGGGAGCTGCTGATAAAAGATGGAGGTCTCTTGGATATTGCCTGGTTCTCAAGGACCATCCTGACCCTTGGGGGGTGTTTAAAGAATGTGTAGACATGGTGCTTTGGGATGTTGTGTGGTTGTGTTGGGTTGATGATTGCTCTTGATGGTCTCAGAGGTCTTTTCCAGCCTTAATGACTCCCTGCTCTGCTCCATCCAGCCATGGGCAGGCTTGGAGGTAGAGGTTTTGCTTGCAAAGGGACAGACTTATAGAATAGAGCCATGGAATTCTTTTGGTTGGAAGAGACCTTCAAGATCATCAAGTCCAACCATTAACCCAACACTGCCAGGTGGCCACTAAATCCTGCTCTTCAGTACCAGACTTATACAGCTTCGATTCCCCCGGGAAAGGTGATCCCCTAATTCTCTAGAAAACCCATTCCAGGACTTGATAACCCTTTTGGGTTGTTCCTTATTCTCCTGAACCTGCTCTGGGACAACTTGTGGCAATTTCCTCTTGTTCTATCACTTGTTCCTTGGGAGAAGAGCCCAACCTCCACCTGACTCCAATCTCCTTTTGGGTAGTTGGAGAGAGATGAGGTCTCCCCTCAGCCTCCTTTTCTCCATACTAAACACCCCCAGTTCCCTCAGCTGCTCCTCACCAGCTCTGTTCTCCAGACCCTTCACCAGCTTTGCTCCCTTCTCCGGACCCACTCCAGCACTTCAGTGTCCTTCTTGGAGTGAGGGTCCCAAAACTGAACCCAATTTTCAAGGTGCAGCTTCGCCAGTGTCAGGATGGCTCTGAGCCCAGAGCGCTGCAGCTTGGGATGCAGCTGGTGGTGAAGGGGACCTTAACTCATCCCATCCCTCACAGGTGGACGGCGGCTGGGCAAAGTGGGCACCCTATGGGCAGTGCTCGAGGACGTGTGGCGGGGGGGTGCAGCTGGCCAAGAGGGAATGCACCAACCCAGTGCCTGCCAACGGAGGTTCCTACTGCGAGGGCATCCGCGTCAAGTACCGCTCCTGCAACCTGGAGCCCTGCTCTGCGGCAGGTAAGGGGCTGCAGCTCTCCTTGCTCACTGGTGTGTGTGTGACCCAGAACAACCATACCAAGCCAATGCTGGAGCTCCAGGCTGGTCTCCCAATGCCATGTACATCCCTCTTTTCTTTGTTGCCTTTCCAGTGCCAGGGAAGAGCTTCCGTGAGGAGCAATGTGAGGCTTTCAACGGCTACAGCCACAGCACCAACCGCCTCACTGCCTCTGTCTCCTGGGTCCCCAAATACTCTGGCGTGTCCCCCCGGGATAAATGCAAGCTCATCTGCAGGGCTAATGGCACTGGCTACTTCTACATGCTGGCACCCAAGGTTGGTGAGAACCCCACCCAGGATCAGCCTCTGTAAGATCAGAGAATCATTAAGGTTGGAAGAGGCTTCTGAGGTTATCGAGTCCCAGCTGTCAACCCAACAGCACCATGGCCTTAAACCATGTCCCAAAGTGCCATGGCCACACATTTATTAAACACCTCCAGGGATGGTGATCNAGGCCTTGAGTGACCTGTGCTAGTGGGAGGTGTCCCTGCCTATGGCAGGGGGTTGGAACTAGGTGAGCTTTGAGATCCTTTCCAACCTAAACCATTCTATGATTCTGTGGGGACTCCACCACCCCCCTGGGCAGCCTGTTCCAGTGTTTCACACCCTCACTCTGAAGAATTCCTTCCTAATTTCCAGTCTACATCTCCGTTCTTCCAGCTCAAAGTCATTGCTCCTAATATCAACCTAGACCTCTCCTGCTGGTACTTGAGGCCATTTCCTCTTGTGCTATCTCTGGATGATTCCAGAATGCCTGGAAATGAAAGAATTCTCCTTACCTGGAGGGTGGCTGGTGTTAGATGGGGTTATAGAAGATGAGAATCCATCAGGCTGGTAGGGATAAGCCTGCACGACTCCACTTACTTATTTCAGGGCTGGAGATGGTCCATGGAGGGTCTTCCTCTGGGTTTGTGAAGGTGTCTCTGGGGTATGCCAACAGCCTTGAAATAGAAAATGATAGTTTCAGTGCTAGAGAAGTGATGTGTGTACTCTTCAGGTGTGGGATGGAGTGGGGTGGTGTGAGCTGCATCTTCAGTGCAGCCTGGGCCCCTTGCACTGATGCAACAGAAAGGGCAGAAAATTATGAAGATTGAGAAGAAAAGGGACATAGCTCCATGCAGCTCTTCCCAGAGACCTAAGAAGCTCAACTGCAAAGCATACCATGAACAAAGGGTGATGCAATGGCTGCTAGCATCTCCTCAGGACCCATTGGATGGATTTGGGTGGCCTGAGGTCAGAGGGTTGCTGCTGCTGGGAGGTGTTTTGGGTTGCACAGGGAAATACAACAGCTTGTTTTGCTCCCCCTCATGCAGGTGGTGGATGGCACCCCTTGCTCTCCAGACTCCACTTCGGTCTGTGTCCAGGGTAAATGCATCAAAGCAGGCTGTGATGGGAAGCTGGGCTCCAAGAAGAAGTTTGACAAATGCAGTGTCTGTGGAGGAGACAACAAGAGTTGCAAGAAGGTCTCAGGCTTGTTCACCAAACCCATGTGAGTATTAGGTGACCATGTGTGCTTTGTACTCCCCCCAGCTCTGCTTTTTAGGGTGAATGCAGGAAGGAGATGATGGTGAGGGCTAAGTCCATCCTGAGCAAGCTGATGTCTATCACTGTGTGGGGACCTGGCTAGCTCTGAAGGAGGGCACATTTAATGTGCTATTGGCTTCTGCTGATGGAATTGTATCCACGCTGCTGAGCCAGAAGAGCTGAAGCATTTTCTCATACCTGAGTGATCTCAGTCTAGATGATGCTCAGCATAAGGAGAAGATTCAAAATGATCTTCATGAGAAGGGGTAGATAACTGTAGGGGTGGGAGGATCTCAGGGCTGTAGCTGTAGAATCATAGAATGGTAAGGTTAGAAGGGACCTCAAAGAACATCTAGTTCCAACCCCCTGCCATAGGCAGCGACACCTCCCGCTAGTACAGGTAATTGTTTGGGTTGGAAAAGCCCTCCAAGATCGTCAGGTCCAACTGTCAACCTGACACCACCATGGCCATTAAACCATGTCCCACAGTGCCATGTCCGCACGTGATCATCGACTCCAACCAGCAACCCAACACCACCACAGACACACAGACCCAAAGTGCCATGGCCACAGGTTTCTTGAACACCTCCAGGGATGGGGACTCCACCACCTCCCTGGGCAGCCTGTGCCAATCCCTGACCACTCCTGCAGTACAGAAACTGTTCCTAATCTCCAGCCTAAACCTCCCCCAATGAAATTCCACACCATTTCCTTTCATCCCATCAACTGATACTAGGGAGAAGGGACCAACCCCAGCTCACTCCAGCCTCCTTTCAGGGGGCTGCAGACAACAATAAGGTCTCCCCTCAGAGAACTCCAGGGTGAGACCAGACCACAGTGAGATGTTCTGCCGCTGCTGACCTGCCCTGGCTGCTCTTCTCTTCCAGGCATGGCTACAACTTCGTGGTGGTCATCCCCGCTGGAGCCTCCAACATCGACATCAGGCAGAGAGGCTACAAAGGGCTGATCAGCGATGACAACTACCTGGCACTGAAGAATGGGCAGGGCAAGTACCTGCTGAACGGTCACTTCATCGTCTCGGCCGTGGAGAGGGACCTGATGGTGAAGGGCAGCGTCCTGCGCTACAGCGGCACCGGCACCGCCGTCGAGAGCCTCCAGGCCTTCAAGCCCATCCAGGAACCCCTGACTTTGGAGGTGCTCTCCGTGGGGAAGATGACCCCTCCTCGGGTACGCTACTCCTTCTACCTCCCCAAGGAGAGCAAGGAGGACAAGTCCTCCTACAAAAAGGAGGGCAAGACCCCACCCGACCTCAACAACAGCGTCCTCAGCCTGTCCAACCGGTTGGATGGGGGCAGGCCCAGCTACAAGCGGCCCTCCTACAAGTGGGCAGCAGGCGGCTGGGAGGCCTGCTCCGTCACCTGCGGGGACGGCTTGCAGAAGAGGTCTGTGGCTTGCCGTGACTCCTATGGCCAACCTGCTGCCGAGTGCGACGCCACAGAGCGGCCAGCAGACGTCCGGCTCTGCGGGGAGCCCTGCCCGGCCTGGGAAGCTGGACCTTGGTCTTCCTGCTCCAAGAGCTGCGGTCGGGGTTTCAAGAGACGGGCGTTGAAGTGCTCGGTGCCAAGCGGGCGCCTGCTGCCTCGGGAGAGTTGCAATTTTCGGAGGAAGCCTCAAGAGTTGGATTTTTGCACCTTGAGGCCGTGCTGAGCAGGTCAAGGGTGGGGGTGTCTGAGAGGCAGGGCATGGTGCTCCTCTGGCTGGATGTGGCTGAGCAGCAGCCAGGGGTTGGGAGAGGGGGAGATGTCCATAGCACATAGCAAATGGGGAAAACAAACAAACAAAAGAAATTGGGGGGGGGGGGGGGGGGGAAAAAAAGGGGCTTGGGCATGGGGACAGAGCAGGCAGAGCCCACGAGCCCAAGAGAGAAGGATTTTAGTGCCCAGGTCGCTCGGAGACAGAGCAGAACGAATGTCTACCTCGAAGCCGCTGAACGTCACGGAAACCTGCCAGGGGAGCCTGGCAGCTGGGGAGGAGGATCACTGCCCACGGTGGAGCCAAATCTGGGCAGGGAGCTGCTCCTAAATTGCACAGTTGAAGCCTCCCTGCATCTTCCCAGGGCCCAGCCTACCTCCTCCTTCCCCAGACTCCTCCAAAAGGATTTTCCCAATGCAACAAAGACAAATTATATTGTCCAAGCCCTGGTGGGACAAGGTGCTGGGACTGATGCCTCCAGGGTGATATCTTTGCATCTTGGAGAGCCTCAACAGCATCCCTGGACTGGACTGGAAGGTGGTGGCTTTGTTTTCATTTTCTCCTCATGTTTATGACCTGACCAGTGTAGATTTTATGGTGCTTAACTCTGTTTTTTTAACCTCCTTCCTCCCCACCCATGATGGATGCAGACCTTGCATAACGGAGATGGTTCTTCCTAGTGGGATCTCTCATCTGGCTGAGGCTTTCCTATGGTGCTTTGGGATGGGGCTGTGCCAGCATCCAATGTGCAGCTGGATGCTCCTTTACATCCCAGTTCAGGGCAGGTTGTAACTTACCTGCCTGGAGTTTTTTTTTATTTTTTGGGGGGTGTGTCTAAAAGGGATCATTACAGACCTGAGATCTGAGTTGTCACTCCACAAAAAGCAACAAGAAGCTGTACTGTAGCACCAGGGTGCCCTATGGGGTCAGATGCAGCCCTGCAAGTTGCTGGTACTTGGACCCCCTCTGGAAAATGGTGCTCACTGCTTAATGGGACCAGTATGCCATGCCCAGACATCCTACTGCCCTCTCTCTCCTTCCCAGGCTTTGGGTCTGGCTGGATTGCTTTTCCTCTGCATTGAACCTCCCTGAGATATCCTGAGCTGAGCTCGAGCAGAGCCCCAGCATCACTTTTGAGCTGTCTGTGTAGAAAATAAATTTGGCAGTTGGGTATTGCCCCGAGGGAAAGAGGCTCAGCAGGGTTCAGGAGCTGGGGGGAAAGAGGGAGAGTTGAACCTCTCATTGCTGCAGAGCACCTACAACCAGCTTCACCACCCAGAGCTCTGTGGAAGGGTTTCTCTGGTACCTCTGATGGTTATGTAGCATTGTGCCCACCGTGGTCTTACCTCACACCCTGTGCTGTTCCCAGCAACCATCCTTTCCATCTCTTTGCTCAGATCAAATCATCAGGGACCACTTCACTCTCTGCTTTTCCACTGATGAAGATGCCTCTCAATTAATTAGCTGTGACTGGTTAGCAAGGCAGAGCCTCTGGGTTGAGTTCTGCTGTTACTGGGCTCAGCAGAAAGGGATCATAAACAGGTTATGGGTAGGCAGAAGATGCTGTCTCAGCAGCCAGAAGCTCAGAGCCCACCTTGTTTGCTTGGTCCCACACAGATAGAGCAAGGAAGCTGCTTGTGCCCTTTGATCTGCTCCAAAAGGTCTCCAGCTGTGGGCAAGGCAAAGCAGACCACAGGAAGCAGGACGCTGGTAGCACAAAGGTTTCCTTGCTTGACCTTTCCACCAGCTCAGCAAACTCCTCCTGACCCTGTTTGCTGGACCCATCCTCCCTGGATTTCTGTAATGCCTTTTTGAAGACAACAATATTTTGGGTCTCCATGCTGCAAGACAGAGCCAAGAGCAGATGTTGTGGTTGCTCTGCACAGCAGGGGATGGGATTTAATGTTCTAGGAAATCCCTTCCAGGTCTCCACTCACGTGAATGTCTCATCCATTTTCAGAGGGTTTGCCTTCCCTTTGGGGACAGAGCTCTGAGGAGCTGCCCTTTTTTTTTTTTTTTTCTTTTTTCTTTTTTTCCCCCCTTTTCTTTCCTTTTCTTTCTTTCTTTTTTTTTCTTTCTTTTCTTTGGTTGTTTTTTGAGTCTTGCCATCTAAGCCACTGAGAAATCATCACCCTGGGGTTGATGGGGAAGGGGAAGGAGGGGGTGGGAGGGATTTGTTGCGTGCTGTTCTTTTGCCTTGTGTGCAGCAAGAGGACGGAGATGCCGATGGTACTGGCTGCTTTGTGTATACCATGTATACTAAACCTTGATCTCTGCTGTTTGTGCATCAGTAGCAAACCTGAAATAAAACTGTATTTAAAGTCACACCTGCTTCCCCTTCTCCTCCCCATGGCATTTATCTGAGGGGGCTGTGGAGAATTCCTTGGTTTGTTTCAAGCTTTGGAGCCTCGGTTCATTCATTTAAGGGAGGGACACAAAGATGATTAGAGGGGCTGGGGAACCTCCTCTGTGGGGACAGGCTGAGAGAGTTGGGGTTGTTCAGCCTGCAGAAGAAAAGGCTCCAGGGATGCCTTAGAGCAGACTTTCAGTACACAATGCAGGCTGCAGGAGAGCTGGGGAAAGGTTTTTTTTACAAGGGCTTGTAGTGATGGGATGAGGGCAATGGCTTTGAGCTGGCAGAGACCAGATTTAACCTGGAGATTAAGGAGAAATTCTTTCCAGTGAGGGTGGGGAGACACTGGAACAGGTTGCCCAAGCAGGTTGTGGATGTCACCTCCCTGGAGGTGTTCAAGGCCAGGTTGGATGAAGCCTTGAGCAACCTGGGCTAGTTGAAGTTGTCCCTGGCTATGGCAGAGGGTTGGAACTGGATGATCATTAAGGTTTCTTTCAACCCAAATCTTTCTATGAATCTATGAAGAACTCCAAACCTTTGGAAGCCTAACAGCCTGACTTGCTTCTGCTACAGGATTTCTTGGCAGCTCCCTCAACCCCTAAGCCTGAAGAAACCCAGTGGTAGATTAATCCCTGCAAGTCTCAAGGCTTCTTGGGCCAGGATATTAAATGCCCGAGGCTGCTTTAGCCTCTAATCAAGTTGCTGTTTTGGCAGGAGCAAGACAGAATGAAGTGTCTGAAATGTCACCTGTTGTGACAGCACAGGGGGTGATGCTCTGAAACCAGAGGAGGGAGACTTAGACTGGAGAGGAGGAAGAAGTATTTTACACTGAAGTTGGTGAGCCCAGAGAGGTGTCAGATGCTCCATTCCTTGAACCATTCCAGGTCAGGTTGTTTGGGGCTCTGAGGATGCTGCTCTAGTTCCAGGAGTCCCTGCTTAACCTGGGGGGGAGGTGTGAGGTCTAGGTGACCTTTAAAGGTCCTTTCCCACTCAGAACAGTCTATGGCATTGTGAAGATAGGGTTAAACAGGGACAGGACTCTCCCATCCGGGAACAACCATTGTCTGGGACCATCCCTTCCTGACCTGCTACTCCAGAGTCATCCTCTCCATATGCCAACAACCCCCCAGCCTCAACCCTTTGTCACAGCACCTTGGGATAGTGCAGGAAAAGCACCATTCTTTTCACAGCTGAGCCAGCCTGAGGGCTGGGGGGGTTGCTGGGTGCCCGGAAAACAGCTCAGATTCCTCCTGCCCATTCCCAGCACACCCTACCTGAGTCAGAGTCCTCTTTCCCTATTGCATCTGGACCAGTGGTGTGATAAAACCCTTCCTTTCAATGGGACACGTCAGCTCTTCCTGATGTCACCCCCTCCAGCTCTCACCAGATTGCCTGGCATTGTGTTTTCCCCTGGCAAGACTTTTTTTCCCTTGCTGTGTTGTAATGGTTTGGCAAATCTGATGTGAGATCACTTCACAAACCCAAACACAAAAGACCCAACTGAGCATCTTCACCCTTGCCAGCTTCTACAGGGAAATAAAGCATGGATCACCTGCACCTCTCCCCATGAGAAAGACCAATTTCAGCCCAAACAGAACCCACTCTACAAAAGCCCCATCTGGAAACAGCCTTTTTAGGAGCAGAGAGAGAGATTTCCACCTGGGGCAGCAAGCTTTTGCTTCCAGATTCTACTTAGGAGCAAAAATTCAAACCAACACCTTGATCCCTTCAGGTGCTGGAAGGCTGCTCTAAGGCCTCCCTGGAGCCTTCTCCAAGCTGAACAGCTCCAACTCTCAGCCTGTCCCCATAAGGGAGGTTCTCCAGCCTCTGATCATCTCTGTGGCCTCTTCCAGACCTGCTCCAGCAGCTCCACATCCATTTAGTTTTGGGGACATCAGAGCTGGAGGCAGTACTGCAGGTGTGGTCTCAGCAGGAGCAGGAGCAGGGGCAGGGGCTGGGGCTGGG
>VWYK01035957.1:2101-12349 GCA_013399775.1 Semnornis frantzii
GGTATTGAGCATCATCTTTCATTATAGGGTGAATCAGGCATAGATAAAATAGCTTGAGTACAGTGACGGAGGAAGTAAAAGATAAACTGGAATATTAAGACAACACCGAAGTCTCTGGAAGTGCCTTAACCCCTATCCCTTGTCTTACCTGTTAGGCTAATGAGTTTTGATCCCCTCAAAGTTTTTGATTTTTCTGATGCTGAGGACAAGAGTCTAAATCCCAGGGCAGACACAGAACAATCCTGCGTCTTGAATTCACTCCTGGTTTCAGGTGTAGTAGTTGTGCTGAAAGACAAACTGCAACCTAGTATTCAAATTTTGACCTCTCCTTATCTTAGGAGTAGGAAAATTACCCCCAGAGTAGACTTCATCTGATTAAAATGACCCACTCTGAGTGGTTGGTGCTCTTGCAGGGAGCAAGTTACTCAAGTTCTGTTTATGTGCTTTCCCACCCTCAGTGTGTACCTGAAATGGCAAGAAATAGTCATCCTGTAGACTCTCCTCCACAGTGGCACTTGGCACACCATTAGTAATGAACATGAATGCTCTCGAAATGTTGATTGTCACATGACACCTTTTCCCTTTTTTTTTGGAGCAGGGAGGAATCCTCAGAGTCATGATGACATGTATGAAATTATCTAAACTTTGTAATCTATCATAATGAGATATATGTATGTGTGTACATATATATATATGCACACACATACATACACATACATAATGCACACATATATATGTTCCAAATATCAATCTGTTTTTATTTATTTTACCTTATATTTCACTTGAACTGCACAGATTTCTTAACCTATTCCCAAATATTCTTTGACTAGGTCTCTGAATGTCCCCTTAAATTCAAATGTCACTGTATTTGTTGAGGCCTTCTTGCAGAACCAGCCAGCTGAGAAATGGAGCATGAATTCATTAACAAATCATATCCACCATAACTGACCTTACAACCTGCATGAAACAAAGAAAGACTTAGCTTGGTTGACTTCTTCTGTGGAAAAATGGAGGCTAAGCAGTACAAAGAGAGCAAGATTCACAAATAATGAAATGTTATTATCTCAGAACATTAAAGAAAAAAATAACAGAAAGAAAAAACGCAGAAATAAGTCTCTGAAACTATCAGAGTAAATATTAAAGTTGCTTACTATCTTTTGGAAAACAAAAGCTCAGGTAGGCTTTATCAGTGCGGAATTGGGAAGTCACGTAATGGTACATTCTCACTCTAGGGAAGAAAGTGTTTTTTACAGCATAAAAGAAATTGCTAGAGTGACTCAGGGGAGCTACCAGTGTTTCTTGGATGAGGACAATTAACCAAAACAACATTGTTAATTTTGCCACAGGTTTTAAATTATCTAGAAAGTAGAAAACACACTTTGCCTTAATAAACACACTATGCATCAGAAAGGAATTTCAGTAAAATACTGCAGCAGACAGGGCTGCAAAGAAGAAACCAACACACCTGTAAGAATTGATATGCACAAATCTTAACAGCACAATTGAACTCCAGCTTGCTGGGTTGAGAAGGGAAAAGCCTAAACCAGCACAGGCCAGTGCTGCAATGCACCTTGGTTAGCATTTGTCACCACTAGAATTGCAGAGAGCTGACAAAAAGAGTAATCACCTACACAGAGTGTCTTTCCTCCCTGGAAGGGTCTCCTGACATACACATCCACATCAAAACAGTCATCACCCTAAATAAACATCAGCCCCAAAACACAGATAAGGAAGTGGAAGTCCATGGCTTATTTCCGCTTATGCAACAAGCCACTGGTACTGCTAGTCTCTAGCAGCAGTCCCTGATGAATCTTGGTTCCCACAGTATTGTACTTATAAGGATTTCAGAAATTAGCAGATTTGTGAGCCTCTCAGCTTTAGAAGTGGTGAAACAGGAGAGGAACTTGTGGCTACCTGCAGTTAAAAGGCTCATAATATTGGCATGTGTTGATGTTGTGGAAGCACCCACAAAACAGATGGCCATGGCCACTGAAATCTATGGATTTATTGCAATAAATCTGCTCTCCTTATGACACAACAAAATTGCAGTTTCAGATGTCAATTGGGAAAACACCGTTGCACCACTGATTAAAGTATTTGGAGAAATTAATCAAAATGTGCACTCAGTCTCTCAGAAAAGGAAAATATCCCCCTGGATACCCAGATATACTCACAAAGAGGGTTAAGGAAATCCCATTCTGCAAGGAGAATATCTCATTGCTAGGCTGTTTCTGCATGGAGAGAGTTCTCTCTCCATAGCAAAACTGATTTTATACCCTTGTGAGTTTGGCTATGGTCAATTTCTCAATTAGTTGGAGGGCCGAGATTTCCAAGCCACAAAAGGAACTCCTAGATCCAGAGGGGCCAGAGACATAAATCTGATCTTTATCAGCTTCTAGACAGCCTCAGTCCCCCTGCTCGAGGTTTGTCAGGACCATGTGCTTGTTGAGGGGGAGAGGGGCAGTTTACTTGCCACGGTCAATGAAGGATGAGGCTGTGATAACCATGTGAGGGCCTATCAGTTAGCTGGCACACCACAGAGCTACGGCAGCAAAACACGACTTTGCAGAGGCTTGTTTCTTTGTAAGAAGCATTTCTTCTTTCCTCCTTTTTAACTAGATGACAGGGACCAATTAAAGTAATGAGCCTCACAAATTATTTCCCTCGGCTAACAGCAGCCTATATTAATGTTTGCAGAAGTGCAGCATTTGGGACACAAGCTTTCTTTTTATATGTTAACACTTTGCAAGATGCTTCGACATTCTGAAGTTCTCCATCTCTTCAGACTAGCATAAGGATTCTCTACTGTTTCCCATGGCTGATTATATACCAGTGCCCCTGCAGATGTGAGCACTCAAGTAGCACAGCTGTTATTGCCCAAGGCTTAGCTGCTTCTAGAAGAGCCATGGAGGTATGAATCCCAGCCAAGCAATTTCTCTTCTGTGAACAGAGCCTAATTTTGCAGTTGTCTTATTAAACGTTTTTGGTGGGGTTTTTTTGTTTTTTTGTTTTTTTTTGTTGGGGGAAGCTTAAGTTACAGTATATAAAATCATTGCAAGTTTGATCTCACTCAACCTGCTCAATTGGTTTTGGAAAGAAAGCTACTTGCTTTTTTCTCCCTCTCCTTTTCTTTTTTAGCGTGTTTTCAGAACTGTCATAATAACTGCTTATGAAAAAATTCTCTGTTGAACTTGACAAGCTTCTGCTCTGAAAAAAAAAGAAATAGGTAACTATTGACTTTGGCTTTGATTCTTCTAGCTTGCCCTAATTACCACTCATTATATCCTTGTAAAATGCCAGATTTTCAAATGTGTTCTAAAAGGAAACAGTGAAAATAAATTACATGTAGAGACGCACACACACATCCCCCCTCCCCCAAAAAAAAAAGACATTTTTTTACTTCTCCGCTTCCTTTTTTAGAGGTCTGTCAATCACTGTCCTTGTGCCATGTCACAATGGATGCAGATCCTGGAATTTGCAGATCCAGGTCTTTGAAATCAAGACCTTCGGCTTGCCTATTTTAATAACAAAGGAACTGCAATCAATATACATCCTCAGAGCAGGAATTTTCAACTCTTTGGAAGAAATCAGTTGACTGAAATCATGTTTCAGACTCCAAGGATGCAAAAGCAATGTGAACAAGCTTATATCACCTCAGCAAATTCAAGATCTGTACCAGATCTTGTATGTCAACTTTTGATCTCACCATAAGGTGCATGCATATTCCTTTATTATATATCATTATGCCTTCCTTGTTT
This sequence comes from Semnornis frantzii, assembly GCA_013399775.1. NCBI lineage: Eukaryota > Metazoa > Chordata > Aves > Piciformes > Ramphastidae > Semnornis > Semnornis frantzii. The sequence goes on from VWYK01035957.1 coordinate 5,860, forward strand.
CGCTGTTCCTCAGTTTCAGACACAGATTGCTAAGCATTTGGAGAGATTGTTGCAGGTAAAACATTTTGAAGGGTTCTCAGTCCTCCTGCATCTTACAAAAGAAGGGACCCTGCTCTTGACCAGACAGATGCACCAGAAGTCAGCAATGCCATCAAAAACAGAGAACTGCAGTTCTAATAAACCAGAAGACCTTCACATCTGAACATAGTATGCTAATATCATAGTGAAACTTTGCATTTATATATCAGTTTATCTCCAAACATCAGACCATATGAAATTATTTAACTTCATAGTATCTGCACTAGATCATCCTGGCATTGCCATAGTTTTAAAACTAAAGTTATTTACCAAGGTCCTGGATCAGTAGAGTTGCCCAGATGACACTACCTTGACACCAATGGCAAGAGTTAATGTCACTTGGCAGGACAATGTCCTAACTAATCACATCAAAGACACAGAGGGCAGTGCTCAGAATACAAATTTTAGCTCAAGAAAGTAGCTCCGTTCAGGAAAGTAATTAGATATGTGCTTAAATTTGAGCATGTGCTTTTCTGTTTCAGGAATAGAATATACGGTTCCTGATTGCCAGTCTTTTGCTAAAAGGCAGGAAATAATTAGTTCAGATCAATCTAGGGGGCAATTTTCTCTTGGATTCTGTTGTTGCTATTGAAGTCACTGAGAGTTTTGCCATTAATTTCAGTAGGAGAAATGCACGCACTGATTTTTTAACTGGGTAAAGTGATACAATTATTTGCCTTGTCCTCTCTGAAGATTTTTTTTGGTAAGACAATGTCTTTCATTTTACTCCAGTGACAACCAGGTGTTCTGAACAGTCTGTGCTTCTCCATCCTAAAGCTAAATATAATGCAAATCACAAAACCTCTCCAAAGGCATTTGCCAGGTTTGAGACTTCTTTTAACAGATATTTGATAACAGCTGCAAGTTGCTAACAACACTCTGAAACAAGCTATAGGCAGTGATTGCTTCTGTTGAAGAAAATAAAATGACAGGCATCTTTACTTATGTAAGTTATTATGGGTCACTTAATCGTTCGTTGATGATAATACCAAGGCAAGAGACAGCATCATAGAAGACTCTGTATTATTACCATAGGCCTGCCCAAATCTCAGTTTAGGTAAACTAACAATACTCTACCAAGTAAAACTCCTCCTATGCTTTGATCCAATGTACTGTTTTCTTCACTTCAGCTTATATGTTGTTTTAGCATTTTGCTAAGCATTATTAAATACTTTGAGGTGATGTCCTCACCTCATCACAGCAGATGAGGGAGTCCTTAGGGGAGAATAGCACGTTGCTGCTGTCTAAGGAGCTACACTGAGTAGCTTCAGGCTGAAAATTGAACCATTTGGTTTAAATATACAAAAGACTTAATTGGCATAAGGTAATGGCAAGAAGAATAAACAAATGATAAAAAATCAAACAATTTTCATTTAGTAATTGTTGCTCAACCTCACTACATAGCAGATACACTTCTGGTGTGTTTAGGAAGGCCAACATTGAGATCTTGATTGTAATGTCAGTGTTCAGGGTTTAGTTGCTAGGCAGACTGGAAATCACAACTTTAATAGCAGCTTACTGGAGAAATACTTTTCAAAAGAAAAGTGTTACACTTTATATAAATTTGAGCTGTTGTCCTCAGCACTTGCTAGCACATGAACCCCTGGATGGATGGGAAAATTCTGAAGCAAGACTCCACAGATCTGCAGGCACAAAGCACTCTCCATGTGACCCAAGGGGATGCTAAAGGTACCGATCACCCTGCACATATATTCTAGATTAGAGTACGATTAGACAGTTCAGTCTTTATTTCAAGCAAATCACTGCCCCGCAATTGTGTCCAAACCTTTTAATAACCTGTGTATCCTTATACACACACACACAACCACGCAAGGACCTGTCAGCAAAATAAGCAACTGACAGTATTTATCTTTCTGTACTACAGAAGTCATCACATGGCTATTGCGTGTAAGGCCTGCTTTTTCTGATTATATGGTCTCTTAAAATTTTCAAAGATTTCTTTCTTCAAAGTTATACACTTCCTAAAACATTCTTATACATACAAACACAAAAAAGAGTTTGTTAGAAACAGTTCTGTTCAAAACTGTGGTAGGAGTGATCAGAGAGCAAGCAGCCACACTCTCAATTTCTGAACAAAATGCAACAAAACTTGAAATTAACTGGGGATTCTCCATTGTTTTCTCATCTAGTTGCCTTCACACATGTTCTTTTTCCTTACTCCGTCTACTGTCAATGAGGTCAAAGAGGAAACAGCAAGAAATTCAGTTCACCTGCTTTAGAAATTTGTGCAGAGGACAAAGGGTCAATCGATTTTTTTAGAGGTGCTTGGCTCTCTCTACTGGTCACAGAGGGAGCTGAGATAATTTACTTGTACTAGACAGTCAACTTTTACTAAGTTTGTAAGGAAAGAGCCCATCCCTGAAAGACTTTCTTGGAGAGTCACTGTTTAGATGAGTTAAAGTTTCTTTGAAAAGTCAGTGAAAAGACAAATTACATGCAACTGCTCACAGTGAGAACCATACCTCAGCTCTGCTTTCTTCCCTTGTTCCTTTGCTTGAGAAGGGAAGTTCAGTAAAATTTTTTGGCCAAGATAATTTCAGGTTTCATTATCTCAGCCATGAGGCCGGGTGCCTCAGAAGATTAGAAGGTTAAAAAGAACATTGTTTACTGAGTAAAGGATGGACAAAGCAGCAGATCACTTCTCAGTATATGTTCACACCTTAAAATAAGACTTATTGGAAGGCTTTGCTTGCATAATAGATAGACTGTGCTATCAAAGGTGGAAATTGCATTCCTGGTTCCATTTTGACACCTTCTTTGAGGAAGGTGAGAGCTGTAGACTTCACAATATATTGTCTGTGAAACTCCAGCTAATTTATTTTCTCATTAGACTATTCACTTTGTAACTTACTGGTTTGTGATATACACACCTAACGACTTCTTGGAAAGACCAAATATTTTGTGAGGTCATCCTTTCAAGGAAGCAATGGCTTGCATAACCCTGCTTTCTCTGATTTCCTGCAGAATGCTTCAAATCTCCTTCTTCAAAGGTATCATTTGTTATTGATCTCTGCTGTAGCAGAAAGCTATCCTAACACACACTATCTCAAAGAAAAGGTGAAAATTAGAACAGACTTGAAAACAAGAATCCTCTTTTGCAAAACAGGATGAGGTTTTGTCATTTGAACTTGTTCTGTACTGAGTAAAAGAAAGAAGAAATCATCCCAGCAGCTGTCTGAGAGGTTTAAGAGCCCGCTTTGACTCTTTAGCTGACTTGTCTACAGCAGCTTTCTGAACTTGTGTCTTGCCTGCTGGCTGAAAGGTCTGAATACCACACTATGGACTCAATGAGTCTCAATGTCTCCCATTACAACTTTTCCACTTAATGTAAAATGTAATTACTTCTTGGCCTACAAACAGGATCACACACACTTGGATTTGATCCACATCACAGGTAAGAGGCTGATCCTCCTGGTTGTGTTTAATGAAATCTTCAGAAAACACTAAGAGAAAGGTGGAATACAGACAACCGAATGAAGACACTATTTTACATTAGGAAGATGCAGATTCTGGTTTAGGATTTTAATGACAGTTTGTTATATTTCAGAACCTAAGCAGTGGAGTCCTGGTAATGATTCAGTGAGTCCATATCTCTACTTAAGTATCCAGAAGACTGCAGAAAAACGTTCTGTTTTTTCAATGAGTGTTCAAAGGTGAAAAGAAACTGACGACAAAATTTTGTGAGCTACAGTAGTACAGTTTTGAGTAGATTCCTCTGACTGTATATTTATATATAGCTTGCAAAGAGCAGTGCAGTACCAGTTCAATAGCACAGGGTGAAAACTGAACCAGTCCCTGTCACCCTCATTTGTGTGGTCTTAAGAAAACGGTTTGGAGGAGCCCAGATATTGGGAAAGGATTTATGCAGCTTACCCAGATGTCCCAAGACAGAACAAGAACAAAAACAATGATTATCTGCTACTGCAGTCTCTTTTGGAAGGAATTTCTTGAGCTGAAGTGGACTGAAGCCAGATGAGAGTAGGCAAGAATACCCATCACGATTTCAAATCCTGACAAAGTGCCTTGGGGAACTTTTGTACCTTGATGAGCAGCACGCACTTTAGAAGGCTTTGTGTTTGTTGTTTGTCTTGTACCAGATCCCTTTGGATTCTGGTGGCTGCAGTTTTATTAAAAACTAGCCCCATTGTTGTGAGGGCTCCTGAGCTGATGGCCTGAGGTTGAATGCTTGCCTTTACAAGTGGCTTTAAATCGCTCACTGTCACAGTGACTCTTCTGTTTCATTTTCTGCTTACTGAGCACAGAACAGAGATGGATGTTTTCACTGGGTCTGTCACCTGCGAAGCCCAGAAATAAATATGGTGATTTTTCTTTCTGCCTTGCTAATCCCAGTAGAAGTCAACTTTTTCCTAATCCTATAGAATATTCTGTGGTTAAAGGAAAGAGACAGTCTCACTTGTCTTTTTGCACAGTAACTCCACAGACATACCTTCTGCCAACCCCTGGTGTGGAGATGGGTCTTTCACTTGGAGGTAGCCAGCTGCACATTTTCCAGGTGTCTCCAGCATTTGATGCCCCACTGTGCTTCCAGAAGAGCTTAGATTCATCCTATAGTGGGATCCCACCCATAGTGGGAACAGAGACTCTGTTAACTTTCCATTAGCCTTCCCTGTTCTTCAATTCATTATCTCACATTCTTTCTTATTTGATATCTTTTCCTTTGAATTTGTGTGATGCTGTCCTGGAAGGACAAGCCCCAGACATGCCCTAAACCAGACAATGGGCTGGAGGTTTCTAAATCTGGTGACTGGGACATGGCCCAGACTTACCTGGACACGTCCTGGGTCCAAGAAAAGCAAGTGCACATGCTGCATGTGGGTCTGACCTTGTGGGACATATAGGGACTGCATGTACCTCTGGCCATGGTTAAAGTATTGAATTTCTCCCTTTAACTTCTGCTGTTGGTCATTACTGTCTGAGGAAAGTTATATTAAGTGGCCAAAGTGGTAAGCCTTGCCTTGCCTTGTATTACCCAGAGAAACAAGAAGGGTTGCTGTTGAGGTTGCAGCTAAAAAAAGGCTCCCATAGCAAGCAACTCTACAGCTGCCATGCAAAAAGCTGCAGGGACAAGAGGTGCTCCAGACCCATGAGCTTCATCATGTGCACTGGCAACCATTTTGAGCACTGGAGGAAACCCCAAGCCACAGCCTGCAGGCCACCCACATCCCCTGCTTGACTGCATGCAACAAAGGGATGCATCCCTCATAAATGCAGTGTAGCCATGAGTAAACCTAGCTAATCTAAGCTTCAAAGTCTCTCTTAAAGGTACTAGGTCTTACCCTCCTTGCTTAGCAGCCATAAAATCCCCTAGTGAGCGAGTGCCATTACCACCTGTAACAGGTTAGAACCTCCCCCCCCCCCGCCTCGTACTTAAAATTACCCAGACTCAGACAGTTTGGAAGCAAGATAAAGCTATATTTACAGTACTGCAAAATTCGAAAGCATATATGCACAATATATACAAGTATTTACAATTATATACAAGTATTTACAATTTTATACAAGTTAGAAATAATACAGTAATCCCAATTCCCTCCTGGACAAAGCAAATTGCCCAGAAGGGCTCAAGGTTACCCCCCCACCTCTTTTCTAGTTCCTCCTCCCTTTATCTCAGAAACCCACACATAAACAAAGCAGAAGCTTACGTGTTAATTGCCAAAATTAGAGGTGAGATGTCAGAACTGGTCAGGGTAAAGCGATTAGGTCAAAGGACACAGAGGCCAGAGAGAGAAGTGAATGAGACAAGGTCCCAGGAGAAAGTGCTCGAACATTATTTATGTTTTGACTTTTTATCCCTCTCAGTAAACCAATGAATGACATAAGTATCATCATTATTTTCTTTTCGTAACCAGTGATCTAATTTCTCTCATTAAAATATTCCAGTTAGCATCAAATCAGCACACTGCCACGAATCTCTTTCCAGTTTGAATTATTGTTTGTATTTCTTGTTTTGCTTAACTGTTTAAATTGCCTGTTCCCTGTGTAAATAACCACAACCATGTGCTTGCACCTTATAAATAAGTTTTCTGTCAAAATGCAATATTAATATGTAATTTTCATAGTTTTGTTAATATTTCAGCCTGGTTATTAGTAATAATAATCATAATTCATATTTCAACAGATGCCACTAATCAAGGTTGGCTCCCCTTTTCTTATTCCCTATGGCATCCTACCAGTGAATAACCCTGGAGCTGTACAGCTCTCAGAGAACATACCCATCAGATATTTCTATGAAACCAAGAAAAGCCAAACTTCTCTAGTAGATGTTCATCAATGGCATTAAATTCAAAACCTAGCAGAGAATAGCATTTTTTTATTTTTTCTGTGTATGTTGAGTTACAGATCTGGAGCTCTGTAAAGAAAAAAAAAAAAA
>VWYK01035962.1:0-30872 GCA_013399775.1 Semnornis frantzii
TGCTCCCCAGAGGGCCCATCCGACCTCCACCACGCTGGGATTTGAGGCTTTCCATCACTGAATACGATGTTGCATTTTAAACTGTAATTTAAACTGCATGTAGTCAGTGCAGACTTTTAAGTTGGCATCATTTTAAGTTCGGTATTTGCTTCTAAGAAATGCACACTACATCCTAGAATCTCCAGATGGTTTGGTGTCTGTACCAAAAGTTTCTCACTCCACAGAATTGGGTTGGCTTCCTTTTTAGTAACAATATTTTTTCCACGTCTAACTCTTCTACTAATAGCACGCAAAGATACAATGGATTCTTCAGTTGTGACTTTTCCTTTCTCTAGGGCATCTGTATGACTGTGAAAGCACTAATATAGATCTTCTCCCCCCTTCTGTTGCTTGGTTCCTCTTTGCAGTCCCAACAAAGCAGAATTCATTAGAGCTAAATATCAAATGTTGGCGTTCGTCCATCGCTTGCCGTGCCGTGAAGACGACAGTGTCACTGCCAAAGATCTCAGCAAGGTCAGTGTGCTGTGGCTGGCAGTCTGCAGAAGACACAGCTTGTGTGTAAGAGAACAGTGAAATCTGGTTGAATTGAGTTGCTGTTGAGCTGAGATGTTCTTTATGTATCAAATGCAATTCGAAGGCACTTTTTTAGGGGGTATTACGTAGGGATACTGAAACGGTGGGTGGGTGAGAGGCATCGATTTAGGTTAACTTGGAGAAATTTACACAAAGCAAGAACTTGCTTAACCATTTCTAAAAGCATGGCTGAAAAAGCAAAGGCTGACGCAGAGTTACTGCTGCTGTGTTATCTCCCATCCTGCTTCTTTTTTAGCAACTCCATTCCAGTGTGAGGACAGGGAATTTGGAGACCTGTTTGCGACTGCTGTCCTTAGGAGCTCAAGCCAACTTCTTTCATCCTGTAAGAACACCTTTCTCATTATTTTGATAGACAGTCTATTCCTACAGTTTCACAGATTGCACTGGGGTGGAAGGGACCCTCAAAGGTCTTGTCAGCAGGGAGATCTACAGCTAGAGCAGGCTACCCAGGGCCGCAGCAAGTCTGATCTTGAATGTCTCCAGTGCTGGGGCCTCAACCACATCTCTGGACAACCTGTTCTAGTTTTTTCACTACTCTCATTGTAAAGAACTTCCTCTTGGTGTCCAGCCTAAATCTGGCTCGCTCCAGTTTCAAAACATTGCCCCTTGTCCTATCACCACAGGCCCTCCTAAACAATCCCTCCCCAACCTTCTTGTAGATCCCTTTCAGATACTGTAATGTAGTTACAAAGTCTCCCTGGAACCTTCTCTTTTCCAGGATGAACAGCCCCAACTCTCTCTGCCTGTCCCCATAGGAAAGGTGCTCCAGCCCTCTGATCGTCTTTGTGGCCTCCTCTAAACTCACTCCATCAGTTCCATGTCTCTCACATGTCATGTGTTGGGGTTTCCACAGCTGTACACAGTACAAGTGAGGTCTGACTAGAGCAGAATAGAGGGGGAGAATCACCCCCCCTGATCTGCTGGCCACACTTCTAGTTCATAGTACTTGTATCAGATGAAATCAGTACACAGTAGACATGAATTTTCTCCTCCCACCAGCTGATTAAGTAGCTATTTTTCTCCACAACCTGCAGGAGAAAGGAAACACCCCTCTCCATGTGGCTGCTAAGGCAGGACAGACCTTGCAGGCAGAGTTATTAGCAGTTTATGGTGCTGATCCTGGCACACAAGATTCCAATGGGAAAACTCCAGTTGACTATGCAAGGTAAGAGACTCTGACACATGGGATGCTCTTAAGTATTAACTGAATGTTCACAAACCACATGATGAACCTGCTTGGATATGCTTCTCTCCTGAAAATAATTTGGTTGCTAAGTGCTAACAAAGACTTTCTCCAGAGGGGAGAAAAAAAAAAAAAAAGATAATAGATAAACATTTTCATCTTTCATAGCCTGCAGTCTCTTGGCTGCTCCAGATAATAGTTGTGATCTCAATGAAATGTGCTGTCCTAATCTAGCAGCTCAAAGGAATACAGTCTGAGGAGAAGAATTTTTGCAAGTTCAGCAAACTCCATACAGCCCGGGAGTGCAGATTGATGAGGGAACTGCTGTAGTTGGGCTGGATGGCACAGATGGTGAAGGAATGGGGCTGGAAACAGGCAGTGTTGGCAGTGAAATGTTAGCTGCACCCAGTTGCTGAACTGCCCCCTCTGGAAAGCTCACTTTTAGAAAGGCTCCAGGCTTCCTGAGAGCAACCATATCATGTCAAGAAAGATTAAACCTCATCAGCTGTGCTCATCAGTTTGGCAGCAATGAGGCACTGCAGGATTTGCAGCACAGCAGTGAAGGGATTTGTGTTTATATGCAAAACTGGACATTATTGATCAACTAGAAGCTGCCTGCTTGTGTAAATAAAATATCCTTGTTGCAGTGACTGCTTTAGATTTGTGGAAACTGATCACAGATCTGATCTATGATCATAGAATCATAGAATGGTAAGGTGGGAAGGGACCTCAAGGATCAGCCAGTTCCAACGCCCTGCCATAGGCAGGGACACCTCCCACTAGCACAGGTCACTCAAGGCCTCATCCAACCTGGCCTTGAACACCTGCAGGGAGAGAGCAGCCACAACCTCCCTGGGCAACCTGTGCCAGTGTCTCACCACCCTCACTGCAAACAACTTCCTCCTAACATCCACTTTCAATCTCCCCTCTGCCAGTTCAAATTGGCCCCTCCTCCTGTCATTACACGACCTTGTCAATAGTCTCCCCAGCCTTCCTGTAGCCCCCTTTAGATACTGGAAGGCCACTCCAAGGTCTCCTGGAAGCCTTCTCTGCTGCAGAGCCCCAACTCTCTCAGCCTGTCCTCATAGCAGAGCTGCTGCAGCCCTCTGAACATCTTTGTGACCTCCTCTGGCCTGGCTCCAACAGTTCCATGTCCTTCCTGTGCTGGGGGCTCCAGAACTGCACACAGGACTCCAGATGGGGTCTGACAAGAGCAGAGTAATTTCACTGAGCTGCAGAACACAACATGCCAGAATGTTTCTTAATGCTGTTATTAGATGTGAAGCAGGCTGAATTCACAGCATGAGCTCAGGAACTGTCTAGAAAATGATAAATATATCCAATATCTGGAATTTGCTAGAGAAAAGCAGCAGGCAAGTTTTCAGAGCGGGAGGTTTGTTCAAGTTTATGGTTTTTAACCCAGCAGAACACATTGGGCCTGAGTCTGTCTGGTGGTGATACACTCAAAACATGTGCAGTGTTGAACTGCAGCTTGTGCTGCTTGAATTGTGATTTCTTAATGTCTCAAAATCAATAACTTGTGTCGAATTTGTGTGTGTGAGCCAGGCAAGGTGGGCACCACGAGCTGGCTGAGCGCCTGGTGGAAATTCAGTACGAGCTGACAGACAGGTTGGCTTTCTATCTCTGTGGCAGGAAACCAGGTAAGGAGGAAAAATTACCCTCTGAGATCTTTCACTGTTAATGTTTGTGTCAGTATTGCTACACATTTGCATTGCAAATATTCTACCACCTTCTAAATTATACTGGAAGAGTTAAGGAAAGCTGAAGGTATCAGATTAATGATCGCGCAGTTAAAATTCAGATCATTTTAGGGTTCAAGTATCATTTTAGGATTAAGTAAAGCTAAACTAAAAATTAATTTCTTTGCTATTTTGCCACAAATCCATGTTTTTTGAATGGTCTGTCTCTGAAAATGAAGAGAAACCTACATATCAAATTAGATCTGTTGAACTTTGAGGAATTGGAGGGGAGGTAGACATTGGTGAATGTTGAATAAACTGCAGAAATAGTGTAGGAGCTCTTCTAAGTGGTTTCTCATTGGCATGCACAAGCAGGGGAGTATTAAAAGTCTTAAGTGGGTCCCTTTTAAATCCAAGGATACAAGATTTAAAACCATTAAGGTGCCAGAAAAGGCACTGGTGGTAGAAATTAATAAATGCAATTTTTAATCCAATTGATGAATCTTAATTGGAATCTTTGATACCACCAGGAAATTGTGGTATGAACCTTTTTTAAGACCTGCTAGCACCCTATAATTGGAAATGGAGTAATTAAATGCAAGATAAATGCATCTGTTTGCCTGGTGCATATGTCCTTGGGTTTCTCTTTTGCTAAAGCTAAACACCAGCTTTGTATCCTGCTAACACTGAATACTGTAATTCAGTAACAACCCATTCAAGTACAGTTTCTTTTCATTTCTAGAGCATAAAACTGGACAGCACTTTGTTATACCTCAGATGGCAGACAGGTAAGCTGCTGATTCCATGGAACCATGGAAGAATAATAACAATAATGAAGTTTCCTTTCTTTTCTGAACCAACTTTTAAGCTTCTGTCTTTTTTGATGTGTGCCTTTGTCAAGCTGAGAAGCTTTTTCTTCCAGAATGAATATTGTTATTAAAACAAAATCAGAAAATGAAAGAAGTTTACCATATTTGTGAAAATGCAGAGGGAAGGGAACACAAATGAAGATCCTGGGAAGCAGATTTTGTAAAGTCAGTCAGGACCAGCTGAGTTTAATTTCCTGGCTACCCCATTTTGAAACTAACACTTGCAAAAACAAAAATTCCATTTTTTTTTTTTGCTATGAAAAATATTTCTATTTATGATCACCTGAGTGCTTTTAACTTTTGGTTCTGCTCAATGAAATCCTCTTTGTCTAAGCTGTATCAAGCATTAATCTGAAGTCCTTATTTTTCTTTCATTGCCCTGCAATTGGAAATAAGGAGGCTGTGAGTAAACCATTGTTCAACTTCTTGCTTGCAAAAATGTCTGTGGAAGAACTGTAGTAAAATAATCATAGGAACTGTAAGAATTTGCTTTAAAAAAAAACCCTCATTGTGAAGATCTGTGACTGTTTTTAGGTACACTGTGTATTAGGTGTCGGATACAGCACTGTGTATTTTCAGTGCAGAGCAGAGCTCAGTCTTACCTCACTTACATGGAGGAGGAAGTTGACAGGCAGAGAAAACAACTTGCTCAAAGGTGCTGCTGCTCCAGCTGCAAAACCTGCAGTTCAGCCTGCCTGTCTGACCTCTACCTCCTGTCCTCTGCTCAGCCTTCTCTTGGTTTCTTGCCTGGGTGAAGGCCTACCCCAACTCTGTTATGTCATTTAATCACAGAGAGGTTTTATTTGAGCCTCTCTGTGGTAGAATGGGTTGGGTTGGAAGGGACGTCCAAAGGTCATCTAGTCCAACCCTGCTACAGTCAGCAGGGACATCCTCCTCTAGATCAGGTTGCTCAGAGCTTGGTCAAGCCTGAAGTTGAGTATCTTCAGGGGTGGGGCCTTGGCTGCCTTCCCAGGCAACCTGTTACAGTGTTCCACCACCCTCACGGTAAAGAACTTCTTCCTAACTTCCAACCTAAATCTCCTGAAATTCCAAACCATTGCCTCTCATCACTGCAGGTCTTTGGAAACTGTCCCTCTGCAACCTTTCTGTAGCCCCCTTCAGGTAGTAGAAGGTATCCTTGGAGCTTTCTCTTCTCCAGGCTGGGCAACCCCAGCTCCCTCAGCTTGTCCCCACAGGAGAGATGCTCCAGCCCCCTGATCATTTTCACGACCCTTCTCTGGACCCACTCCTGGAGGTCCATGTCCTTCCTGTGTTGAGGACTGCAGAGCTGGGCACACCCTTGCAGGTCAGGGAAGGCTTCCCTTTAGTGATATAGACTCCAAATTTGTCAATTCCTGAGCTGTAGCTCTTAAAATAAATTCTGAACTGCAGTGTTTTCATCCTGTGCCTCATGTTCAAGGCTGGAAACTCCCAGAAGAGATTATTTACAAATAATGTTAAGCATGGTCCCATTGCTGTAGCCATTTGCCAGCCTGTTGGCACCTACCTCCTGCACAGTCCAGTGAAACAAACCCTCTGTGGTTTCTTTGGACTCAAATTTTGCTTCGAGTGATCATATTGTTCAGAATCCTTACAGCAAGCAGTTTGTTGCACTACAGCTTGAATGCTTCTTGAGCTATAAAAATGTGGATAGTCACATTCCAAAGGACTTTGGGGATTATTCTGAGTTGAAATTTAAGATTGTTGTTTAAGACCACCCTAATGGGTCTCTAATATCAGAGATATGAGAAATACTACAAGATTCAGGAGTTAAAGACTATATGAAACATGTTAAAAGACAAAGGAGTTTCAAATAGAAGTGGCATTTTGATCACCAAATTATTGACGTGTACTCTTAAATGCTGTAGATGTAATTATAGATTCATGAAGTGATTTAGATGTTAAGGGACCTTTAAAACTCATCCAGTCCAACCCTTCTGCAATCAGCTAGAGCAGGTTGCTCAGAGCCCCAAACAACCTGACCTGCAATGGTTCCAGGGATGGGGCATCAACCACCTCTCTGGACAACCTGGACCAGGCTTTCACCACCCTCAGTATGAGAATTTCTCCCTTCTCTCCAGCCTGAATCTCCCTCTTTGAGTTCAAACCACCCTGCTTGTCCTGTCACAATAGACCCTGCTCAAAAGTCTGCCCCCAGTTTTATAGGCCCCCTTATAATGATCACTTCTTGTTTTCATAGCAGTCTAGATGTATCAGAACTTGCAAAAGCAGCAAAGAAGAAGCTTCAGTCTGTAAGTAAAAGTTATTTTTCTAAATATGGCAGTCTCAGCTTGGCAGTGAAAGATGAAGTGCAATAATTCTTCTCTCCTACTCCTAGCTAAGCAACCACTTGTTTGAAGAGCTTGCCATGGATGTGTATGATGAAGTTGACAGGAGGGAAACAGATGCAGGTGAGTGAGGCTTTCTGGAAGATAAGTGAATTGTTACATTGCATACAAGAAGTCCATGCAAACATATTTTCTGTTTAAAGTACTTTTGTGTTCAGTAATCACTGCCAATGCCACTTTCTTGTCTCGCGCTGTCTGAAGGTTAGCTGGAAACATCTTGTGGTTTTTACAAAGCTGAGAACCCTCTGGGGGAAAAAATGTCCTTCCTTTGACCTGATTGGGTTAGTGTTTGAAGCTGTGGCATTTTATTCTGTGAGAAGAAACACCCTGCAGTCATACAGGAAGGCAATTCTTCTCTTTTTTTTTCTCTTCCTTGAGCAGTTTGGCTTGCCACTCAGAACCACAGCACACTCGTGACCGAGACCACAGTGGTCCCTTTTCTCCCTGTAAATCCTGAATATTCCTCAACCAGGAATCAGGTGGGCAATCTTCTTAACACTGAAAAACTATTTGTGTTTGGTATTTCTTTGCTTTGCTTTGTCACTGAAGGTTTCTTGCATCTATTTATGTAGAAGTTAAACATAGTTTCCTATTCCCCCTATCCTGGAGCGTGCAGCTGGGTGATTTAAATTCAACATTTTGCAGTTAATGGAATTGGATAATCAACTCCCTCCAAGTGCTGTGTTGTCTGAGTTTCACCTGAAAACTGCTTCTCATCTAACACATGATGTATTTTCTTTTTTTTTTTTTTTTTTTTTTCTTCTTTTTTTTGTCCTGCTTTATGCTGCAATGTAGGGGAGACAGAAGTTGGCTCGATTTAATGCCCATGAGTTTGCTACACTGGTTATTGATATTTTAAGTGATGCCAAAAGAAGGCAACAAGGGAATCCTCTTGCTGGCTCGAAAGGTGAGGTACTTCTGCTTGTCAACTCTTCATCAGTTCTTCAGTAGTTTAATCAATGCCATAACCTCATCCAGAAGTACTCTATCAATGAAGAAATAGATTTATATTGGGTTTATAGAGTCATAGAATGGTAAGGTTGGAAGGGACGTCAAGGATCAGCCAGTTCCAAGCCCCTGCCATAGGCAGGGACACCTCCCACTAGCACAGGGCACTCAAGGCCTCATCCAACCTGGCCTTGAGCACCTCCAGGGAGGGAGCAGCCACAACCTCCCTGGGCAACCTGTGCCAGTGTCTCACCACCCTCACTGCAAACAACTTCCTCCTAACATCCACTTTCAATCTCCCCTCTGCCAGTTCAAACCCATTCCCCTTGTCCTGTCATTCCCAGACCTTGTCAATAGTCCCTCCCCAGCCTTCCTGTAGGCCCCCTATTAATCAAGGATTATTTGATTAAGAAATGATAGTTTATTATGGTGTGCCTTGTCTCTCTGGATGAAAATGTTTTCTGATTTCTCTTTTTTAATTACTTTCCATCTCCTGTCCAAACTCACTGGTATCTTTTTTTTGAATGGGGTATGCTGACCTACAGAAAATGTGGAGCTGATACTCAAGTCAATCAGCAATCAACACAGCAGTGAAAGTCAGGATAATGACCAGCCTGATTATGACAGTGTTGCTTCAGATGAAGATACAGATCTGGAAACCAATGCAGCTAAATCAAACAGGCAGAAGGTAGGTTTGAAATATTCATACACACACCAAATCCTGCTTCGCTTCGCTGCAGTGAACCTTTTCCTTTGTGAAGGGACTTAGCATGCATAAGGGAGGTTGTGGCTGCTCCCTCTCTGGAGGTGTTCAAGGCCAGGTTGGATGAGGCCTTGAGTGACCTGTGCTAGTGGGAGGTGTAGAAGGGGTTGGAACTGGATGATCCTTGAGGTCCCTTCCAACCTTACCATTCTATAAATGATCAGGCAGTGAATATTTTAATTTTCAAATTCATTTCAGAGTCAGTCTCCAAATCATACAATCATAGAATGGTAAGGTTGGAAGGGACCTCAAGGATCAACCAGTTCCAACTCCCTGCCATAGGCAGAGACACCTCCCACTAGCACAGGTCACTCAAGGCCTCCTCCAANTGCTGCAGCCCTCTGAGCATCTTGGTGGCCTCCTGGATTCACTCCAACAATTCCATGTCCTTCTTTTATTGGGAGCTCCAGAACTGCACACAGTGATCAAAATTGAGTGTTTTGATGTCAGGAATTTTTAGTGCAAATGAAATAGATTTTGCAGAAGTTAACATGTGCCTCTGTGTGTGCCTGGAGTTGAGATGCAGGTCTCACTGCAGAGATCATAGAATCACAGAATAGTTTGGGTTGGAAGGGACCTGAAAAATCATCTGGTTCCAAACTCCCCTGCCATGGGCCACAACACCTCCCACTAGCACAGGTTGCTCAAGGTCTCCTGGAACCTGGCCTTGAACACCTCCGGGGGGGACATCCACAGCCTCCCTGGGCAACCTGTTCCAGTGTCTCACCTGCCTCACTATAAATAATTTCTTCTGAACATCCAGTCTAAATCTGCAATAGTTGGACCTACCATAGCACTCTTTATCAATAATTCCATGCTATTTCACAGCCTGCTTCCTACTGAGGAGCTACTTATAACATATCAGTAGTGACTGAGTGTTTTAAACCACTTCTGGAAATAATGCAGCATGGCAACAGGGTCTCAGAGCCCTGGGGCAAGCTACCCACAGAGGTGGTGAAGTCTCCTTCTCTGAAGGGATTCCAAACTCACCTGGACATTGTGATCCTGGACAAGCTGCTATGGGTGCCCTTGCTTTAGCAGAGGGGTTGAACTGGATGATCTCCAGAGATCCCTTCCAGTTCTGATGATTTTGTGATCCCCTGAGGTCCCTTCCAACCCCCACCATGCTAGGATTTTGGTATATAGTAAAAAAGGTGCAGTGAATCTAGTAGTTCTAGTTTAATCTTCCCTGGTAACATGCTGGGTGCTTAGTTAACCTGTCTTTTATGGCTTCCCAGTTCTTCAGTGACACAATATTGTTTCATAAGGATTTAACTATGCAATGAATTGCTGAGACAAATGTTTTGATGTTGATTGACATCAAATTTCTTTTAAAAAGCATTTTAGTCAATGGACTTTATTCAAATGAGCTTAATTTGCACCCTAATTCCTTTAAAACACATCAAAAGCTGATGATATTTCATTGTCTTGTGTTCTCTTGGTAATCTTTCTCAGTGGTGTAAGTGTGGTTCTTTTCCTGTTCACAGAGCCTAGATTCAGACTTGTCAGATGGACCAGTGACAGCCCAGGAGTACATGCAAGTCAAAAATGCTCTGGTGGCTTCTGAGGTGAAGATTCAGCAGCTAATGAAAGTGAACATCAACCTGAGTGATGAGCTGAGGATCATGCAGAAAAAGGTAACAGGCACCACAGTCTAACCCCTTCATCTCCTGAAACATTTGGAGTTGATCAGCCTAAAACTGAAGATGCAGTAACCTTCAGAAGGATAAGGTAGAGCCTTATACAAAAAGAACACTGAACCTTTTGTGCTAAAATCCTGAATATAAAGCTCCAAACCCTCAGTTTAGAAGCCAAACCTTCGGATTCTTACAGAAACAAGTCAACAACTTGTTGAATGCTTTGCCAGTGCTGTGGTAAACAGAGATCTTTGTGGGCTGATGAAGGATTTTCAGGTGGTTAAGAGTTTGGTCTGGGTTTACAGAAACTGCTCCAAAGCCACATTTATAAAATGTAGAAGAAGTTGGGGAGGAGGGGGGTTGCAAAATTTATAAATCTATTTATTTGCCTCTAATATCAAATGTTAAAGGGGTGGCTTGTCTCTTGGCTCATCCTCACATCTTAAGGCTTGATTTATCTCACTACAGAGCATGCAAAATGAGGAGAAAAAGCATAGGTTGCCTTGACAGAACCCTGCACTTGATTGTAGGATTCTGGGAGGTGCTTTAGGCAAAACAGGATGGATAGAGATCATGTTGGCAAAGGTTCACATGATGCCAAAGTAAATGTAAGTAGTAAAGAAGCAATTTGCTGATTAAAAGGCCATCAGCTGCTTGGAATATTTGGCTTGAGTTTTACCACAGAATTGCCACTAGTGAGATTTTTCCATCTTTTCTTTATGATATGTTAATATAGCAAACTTCCTCCCACTCACTCCAGCCAAAAAAAAAAACCATCACACTTGTTGCATTTTTAACTATCCACAGCTGCAGGATCATAAAAAGCTTTCAAATGATTTCTTGCTGGCATCCCAGAAAGCAAACAATTTCCATAAGCTAATCTCTCCTCTCGCTTTGCAGAGCAAGCTCCAGTTGTGTTTGTGCTGCCTCTGCTGTCTGTGCTGTAGTTCTGGCGTGCTCAGATTTCATGGGCTTTATGTTCCAAGTCCTCATAAAGTTTTGGCTGCTGAAATGGATCACTTCTGCTTGAAAATCTCTTTTATTTGCAGTCCTTCCCCCACCTCCCCAGCCTCCTTGTATCACGTGGTTCATGTGCCAGTACAGCCAGGCTGGAAGGAAATGGATTGTGTGGGGTTTTTTTAATTACAACAGCCAGCTTTTAAGATGTGAATTAGCTTGAATCCTGCTGGAAAGCAAAATGTCAATATTTCCAGCTCTGCATTTAGATGTTTCCATGCTTTTACTAAGCCACTTAAATAGATTTTGAAGAAGAAATTAAACTGGTAAAGCTGACAAGCATCTGTTGTGCAGTCAGTGTGGTTTTGATGCCTGCTCTAAGAACAAAGCCACTTCACAGTGGCTGAAATCTTTGGCATTTAACACCATTCACAGTTACTCCAGATCACTTACTCAGCTGTGTAACACTAGAAACAGCCTGAAGACAAGTTGGCTGCTGACATATCCTAAGCCAACATAACTCTTCCTCCTGACTAAAATGTGCTGCATGGGGGATCTGAAGCTCACCATGTCCTAGCTGGGAAGCCTGCTGTCAGCTTGCACCCATCCAAATTGGTACTGATTGCCCAACTTATCTTGATTTATTGACCTTTATTTATCTTACAGTTCATAGAATGGTTTGAGTTGGAAGGGACCTTTAAAGATCATCTAGTTCCAACCTCCCTGCCATGGGCAGGGACACCTTCCACTAGACCAGGTTGCTCAAGGCCCCATCCCATCTGGATTTGAACATCTCCAGACTTGGAGCCTCCACAGCATCTCTGGGTGACCTGTTCCACTGCCTCACCACCCTCACTGGGAAGAATTTCCTCCTACTGTCTAATCTAAATCCTCCTTCCAGTTCGAAGCCATCACCCTTCCTCCTGCCACTGCTAAAACAGTGCTAAACAGTCCCACTGCTAAACATTTCTTTCAGCTCCAAACGCTGCAGAGTGAAAATACCAACCTCAGAAGACAGGCTACGACCAATATCTATCAGGTCCAAAGTGGTTCTGAATACACAGACCCTAGCAACAATTCTTCTCTAAAGCGGCGCCCGTCTGCGCGGGGTAGCAGACCCATGTCCATGTACGAGACCGGCTCGGGTCAGAAACCCTACCTGCCCATGGCAGAGGTCACCTACCCAGAGGAGAGCATAACCAGGCTGCAGCCTTTCCCTCCACATGTAAGTAAACCTGCTGATTCTTCCTGCATTTCTCATTGTGGCCAGCTTTGCTGTCTGTTCCATCCGCTCCTTTGCCAAAGCTGCTCAGTTCTCTGCTCCGGAGTGGATCCCAGCTGGAAGAACCTTTTTGTGTTTGCTGTATTAACATATCTGCAGGAGCTTGGTGGTTTGAGAAGAGAAAGCTGTAAATCATTCTGGTGTGTGGAAACTGGAGCTTTTGGCTTCTGCTCAGCTGTTTCTCTTAACCACAGTAGACAGGATAAAAACGTCTCTGTGTCTGTTTAAAAACCAGGCAAGGAGGGGGGAAAATATTCCATGAAGGTAGAGGAAGTGGGTGGATTTCTTTCCTTGAAGCAGGTGCCAATTTGTGGGACTTCACCTTTCAGAAATAAAACCCAATCCAAGGTAAATTTTCAATGGGCCATCAATTATTTTTTTTTACTGTGATTTTGGACCCAAAAATGAGTTGTTTGAACAAAATTGTCCTGGTGGTTGAGCTGATAGTGGAGAGGGAATTGTGTGTCAAGCCACAAAGATTCAACAGTGATGTGTTCATGCTGTAGATGTGACCCAACACACACCAGTACTTAATTGCTTTGTTAATCTTTATAGGTTGCCTCATGGGCAGGAATATGAGACACTGTTTTTTAGGCACTTATTTAACATCTGTGGATTTGTATTTCCTTTTATTTCTTTTTATTGCTTTGTATTTCCTTCCAGCTAATTAAAACATATTTCATAGAATGGTAAGGTTGGAAGGGACCTCAAGGATCAGCCAGTTCCAACCCCCTGCCATAGGCAGGGACACCTCCCACTAGTACAGGTCACTCAAGGCCTCCTCCAACCTGGCCTTGAACACCTCCAGGCCGGGAGCAGCCACAACCTCCCTAGGCAACCTGTGCCAGTGCCTCACCACCCTCAGTGAAAAGAACTTCCTCCTGACATCTTACCTGCCATGAGGGAGAGCAAATATTCCATCCACACTCCTAAGAAGACAGTTGAGGGCACCAAGGAAATCACCACAGGGTTTCCCTTCCCTTCAATTAATAAGACTTTCAAATCTGGGTCACTAAAAATTTTATTGGCATATATTGATTTAAAAGCAGCTCTGGCAAGCAAGAAATGTCCACAATTCTTTTTGTGTGTGGCATGACAGTGCTTTGTGGAGATCCTTCAGCCATTTGAATGGAAGTTGGGGTTGAAATAGTGGTTGTGAAGCACTGATTTTTTTTTTTTTTTTTTTTAATGTGGAGTTAATTATGGTTTATGAGGGAATGCATTTTATTCTCTGTGGAATTTAGCACCCCTGGAATATCCATACTGGGATTAGCTTGGAGCTGAGAGCATTTTGAAGGAATGAAGTCCACTCAGGCTTAGCCATTCTCAGACTTAGCCTTGCTTTGTCATCTCCATGATTTCTAAGAATGTTTCTTTTATTTCAATTAATCTGTTATTTGAATAATTCACTTCATTTGTTGTTTGGTTTGGGCTTTTTTTTTTTGTTTGTTTTTTGTTTTTCCCGAGTGGTTTTTTTTTTTCTCTTTCCCATTTTTAGATCGGGAGGAGTGGGTTTGTGACCTCCTCTTCATCTCTACCTTCCTTCCCCTCCACGCTTTCCTGGTCAAGGGATGAAAGCACACGAAGGGTTAAGTACCATCCCAATTGGTCTCTTCTTACCTGGAGGAGGTGGCAGTCTCCCTGGAAGCCATCCTGCCTCTCTCTTCTCCTCTTTTATGCTGACTCCCCTCACGCTTGCACCGAGCAGTATCTTGTCACTCTCCATTTCTTGCTCCACGTGCTGTGGACACCTGGCTTCTCTCTAACTTCACAGTGGCTGAAATCTTTGGCATTTAACACCATGCACAGTTACTCCAGATCACTTACTCAGCTGTGTAACACTGGAAACAGCCTGAAGACAAGTTGTATCCTAAGCCAACATAACTCTTCCTCCTGACTAAAACACGCTGCATGAGGCATCTGAAGCTCACCACGTCCTAGCTGGGAAGCCTGCTTTCTTTGGGGGGCTGTCAGCTTGCACCCATCCAAATTGGTACTGATTGCCCAACTTACCTTGATTTATTGACCTTTTTTTATCTTACAGTTCATAGAATGGTTTGAGTTGGAAGGGACTTTAAAGATCATTCAGTTCCAGCTGAACACTTTCCACCAGATCAGGTTCTCAGGCCCCACCCAACCTGGCCTTGGAACACCTCCAGGGGAGGGGGCATCCACCACCTCCCTGGGCACCCTGTTTGAGTGTCTCACCACCCTCACTGGAAAGAATTTCTTCCCAATCTTCAGTCTAAATCTCCCTTCTTCCTGTTCAAAGCCATTCCTCCTCATCCTATCACTACAAGCCCTTGTCAAAAATCCCTCCCTCCAGCTTAGGCCCCTTCAGGTACTGGAAGACCACTGCAAGGTCTCCCTGGAGTCTTGGTACTAATTGACCAAGTTACCTTTATTTATTGACCATTTATCTTACAGGTGTTCATTAATTTGTTTGAAGCAAGTTCTTCAAGCATGCAAATTTGCTGTTGCCCACTGACACATTTAGTCTCAGCAGCCTCCTTTCTACTGACCTGGACAAGCAAAGACTGGATAGTCTTCAGAACTGGTTTTAGCAAGGCTTATTTCAGGGCAAGATTCAAGGCACTGAAAGTGTTTAAAGCTTATGTTGGTGTTCCACTAGGATCTGCAGAACTTTGTTCTTAGGCAGGATTTTGTTAGCTACACTTCTGACTCTAGTTAAAAAAAATATTGCAACACATTCTGTGAGCTTTTGTGATTCCATCTGGCCTCATCTGTGAGCTGTTGGTTCTCCTGAAGAAACCTTGTCCAGGTTAAACTTTTTCTGTACACTTTTTTTCTGTAGTGAGACATTTAAATCTGATCTTGCATCAGAGCAGCAAATGGGTCCTTGTGAGAGTTGATAGAAATCATCTGTGACAGCTTCTTTTTAGTCTGTATTTTATTTGGGATCCATCAACTAATTACAAGTTAGATACTCCAAAGGAGGGAAGAGCACATTGCATTTGCAGCTCTAGAGTAACATCCATTTTTGACTGGGACTGAAGTGACAGCCCCTGGGCAGGTCCAGCTTAATGAGTCCCAGCTTAATGAATGCTGGAGATGAGCAGCACACGGCTGCTACTCTGCTGTTTGACCAGCAGAATGCATCTTCCATCAGAGTGAGCTGAGGCTATCTTGAGGTCTTGCTCAGACTACATCTCTTTAATTCTGAAGCAAACACCAATGCAAAGCCCTTTGGGCTAGTTTGAGATGCTGATGTCTCATTTCTTAGATAACTCTGAGTGGCTTATTCCCATTTGGTTGTATCACACATTCAAGACTTAGGCCTTGCTCATTTCTGTTTTGAAACTTTCTGAGATGAAACTTGAGAGAGAAACATTTGCACTTCTCTGGCAGACTGAGCTGATTTTGCAGAGAACTTTCCAGGAAAGTTCTCCTTTTGCTCTGCTCTTTCTGTGTGGTTCATGTAGCAAAGTTGGTGCCATCTTGTTCCATTTCTTGGGCAAGCATCAGAGCCTCTAATGACATTTTACTGTAAAATTGTAAAACACCAAGTTTCTGGGTTTAGATGTTGAATGGTGACATTCTGGCCTCTTCCTGCCAGGATGCAGGACCTGCTCTTTAAAATTCTTGTGTCTTCATTTTATTTTTGACTGGTCAGTGTTTGGGAGGAAGTTTTAGATTTGCAGCTATGGGTGGGAAGGGAATATGCTGCTTGGTCAGATGCAAATCTGATGTCAGTGCTAGAAACTTACAGAGGTTTTGTTTCTTTTATTGTATTTGCTGCTTCTACTTAGATTCCAGAACATCTTGCAATTCCTTGTGGTCATTTGTATTTCTGACCCTAATGTAGAGCTTTGCCTGGTCCTACTGTTCTCCTCTATATATCTGGGAAGGGGGGAGAGGTCAGACCCAGTGGGCCTCATCTGTCCTCAATTTAGTCTTCTACCCTCATCTCAGCCTCCTGTCTGCAATGGGCTCAAAGGCTGGAGCTATTGGTTCTGTTTCCTACATTCTCTTCAGCCTTTTTTTGGCCATAACTCCACAGCAAGCCTCCTGCCATCACTTTAGTCTCCTCTCTTTATTTTACCTTCCCCATTGTGTTAGTTCTCACCTCTTATTTTGGTATCCCATTGTTTGGTGGGCTCCCCATGCCTGGGCCTCAGATTTCAGCCTCCCACGCTCAGTTTGGTTTCCAGTCTGTGTTCAGCCTCCCACACTGTGGGACTCAGGCCATGCTGGCCATGCCAGCAGCACCCAGGGCCTTGGGTACAGTCTGGCAGCAGGAGCCTGGCACAGGGTGGGGGAACCCAGCAGGCTTCAGGGTAGCAGCTGGTGCTGGGTTGTTGTCCTGCACATGAGGCTTGCTCTCAGCACATGGTGTTGGCGTGGCTTGGGCTCTTCTTTCCTGTGGGACACTCAAACAGATCTGTGTTCTTTGCAGGCCTCAAAGCTGGAGAAGCAGAGCAGCATGTCTGAGAGTGACTATGACAACCCCACCACCCCTCTGGAGATGGAGGAGACTGGGTAGGTAATGCAGAGCTGGCACCAGGGTGACACTGAGCTGATGGCACAGCCAGTTCTGTCCCTCAGGACCAACCTTCGCTGCCTTCCTCTGCAGGTCAGGCAGGAAGGGCCGTCAGAGGAGTGTCATTTGGCAGGGGGAGGGATCCATCCCTGAAGACACTGACACAGCCCCCAGCTCCAGTTTGCCCAGCACAGAGGATGTGATTCGGAAAACTGAGCAGATCACCAAGAACATTCAGGAGCTGCTGCGAGCAGCACAGGAGAACAAGCACGACAGGTAAGGTGTGAGGCCTGGGAAAGCTGGCAGAGAAGGAAGAAAACTCTTCAGGTGTTTGCAGAAGTGCAGCCACCACCCCTGTGCTAGTGCTGGAGAGGCTGATTTCACACCTACACCAATTCTAGCTCTCTGGGGTTTCCTAGATGAGCAGGGACAAGTGACCAACCCAAGAGGTGGGAACAGCAACTCCTGTCCAAAAAAAGCCAGCTCAGGCCCCTGTGAGTGAGCTCTGCCTGCCCTGCCCTCAGCTGACACAGGGATGAGGAGCAAAGCACTTGTGAAGTCCTGCTGTGAAATGAGTGTTGGTTTAGACAGTAATCAGAGAACTTGGTATAAGCTACTCTTGGATCTTCAGACCCCTCCATGTCTTAGAGGTGCAATAGGAACACCAAGTCTGGTTCTGGAAAAATTAGCTAAGGCAGGGAGAATTTGGCTTTCCTATTGACATGCTGGTACAGATGATGTATCAGCTAAAGCTGTTTTGATCTGCTGGCTTTAGAGGCAGCTGGGTAAGCAGGAGCCTGTTCCTCAGCACATCAGGTTGCACACAACTTCACCTCCCTCGTGGAGCTTCTGGCCCAACTCAAGAATTTCTG
The DNA here is from genome assembly GCA_013399775.1 of Semnornis frantzii. Taxonomy (NCBI): domain Eukaryota; kingdom Metazoa; phylum Chordata; class Aves; order Piciformes; family Ramphastidae; genus Semnornis; species Semnornis frantzii. The sequence goes on from VWYK01035962.1 coordinate 17,655, forward strand.
ACTAGCCATGAGCGAGCAGAAGTGATGCTGCCCTTGGCTGCTCATCAGGTGGTGCTCCAGCACAACAGAGGACTGTCAGTGAGAGTTACATCTTCCTAAGTGTGGAGATGTTTTGGGGCTGCAGAAGATGTGAAGCTGCAGGCTGGCAGATCTCCCACCCCACTCTGCATCCAGCTTTGCCGGTGAGGAGCAGCTGATGATTTATGTCGAGCCCTCACTTCCTGCCCTGCCGAGAGAAGTGCACAACAATGGGGCCACTTCTGTGTTTTTTCCTTCTTGGCTTTTTCTATTTTTAGAAGGGACAGCTCATGGCCTCTCCCTCTTTCTCCTCAGGGCCAGTTCCAACGTGTTTGGACTGAGCTCCTCGCCCTTCTCTACAGATTTTGCCACTGATCCCTGGCTGCTTGTTTCTCACAGAGCACCAGCAGCAAGAGAAGCTTTAAAGGAGTTTGGTTTTGAAGTATTTCCCAGTTTGCAGTACCCAGATCATGTTTGAAATCACTGAAAGAACCAATGCAACACAGCCAGCTCTTGCTGCTTAATAGATTTGATTTTATTTTTTTTTTAAACAACCTGCTCTGTTTTATTTCTTTGATTTCTTCTCTGTCCCAAGCATGGAGTGGGGAGTTTGCCAGAACTTAAATGTGTATAATCTCACACAGCACTGCACTGTGAAGCTGCTGCTCTTTGTTTTCCTCTTCCCTGGCTTTGTCTCAGTGGGCTTAGGGCACACAGGAGATGGAGGAGGTTGGTTCCACCCTTCCCTTCTTGCAGGGCTTCCTTAAAATGAGATACTTAAGGTGGTGCTAAGAACCTTGGAGATAAAACTCACATGCTGCATAGAGAATAGCAGAGTAATAAAAATGGTGCAAGGGTATAATTTATTAATTAAATACCTTCTTCCTTCTTTTTTTTTTTTTCCTTGCTTTCTGCTCCTTTTCCTGTGCTCCCCTGGCCAAGTAGGCCATTAGCTCATGCAGGAGTGCTCAAGCTCAGAGGCAGCCTCAGCTGCTCCAGCACACGAGTTCCCTGGGCTGAGAGTGCCCCCCTGCAGCCCCTGACCACCCAGCAGCCCAGCCCAGCCTCCTGGTACTCTGGCCTCTGTCCCTGCCTCCCAGGCACAGTGTCCTTTCTCTTCTTTTCTGCTACCTCACTCCCACGTTCACCATCCACACAGGGGTCGTTGAAGGTCATGCATGAAATGCTTTGGGTGAAGACAAAACTGCAGAGATCTCCTATGAGGAGCTGAGGGGCTGAGATGTTACTCATTCAGTTGGGTCTCCCAGTGTTGATTTAACAGGGAACAGAATCAAGAATTTGATGGGGAAACTGAAACTGTCTCTTGTGGGAAAGATTCTCCTGTCTCTGTTCTGTCTGTTGTCCCCCCAAGCTAAATTGGGAAACCAAGATAGAGTAGGACAACCAACAGCACAACTCCTGGCTGCTGCTGCTTCTGGGCAACCAACAGGGCAAAGGAACAGAAGTTTCACATTTCCCAACATGAGACATTCAGAGTCACAGAAACATTCAGGTTGGCAAAGCCCCTCAGGATCACCAAGTCCAACCATATCCCCTGCTCTACAATGTTCACCCTAAACCATATCCCCAAGCACCACATCCAAACAACCTTCAAACACATCCAGGGTTAGGTACTCCACCACCTCCCTGGGCAGCTCATTCCAGTGCCTGACCACTCTTTCTGGGAAAATAATTTTTCTAATGTCCAGTCTAAACCTGCTCTGGTGCAGCTTGAGGCCATTTCCTTTAGTGATAGAACAAATTACCTGTAGGAAGAGACCAGCACCAATCTTCTATGACCTCCTTTCAGGTAGCTGTAGACAGCCACAAGGTCTCCCCTCAGCCTCCTCCTCTTCACACTAACCATCCCCCAGCTTCTTCAGTCTCTCTTCATCAAATTTATTCTCCAGGCCCTTCCCCAGCTCCCTTGCCCTCCTCTGCACTGGCTCCAGCACCTCCACATCTCTCTTGTGTTGAGGTGACCAAAACTGAACACAGTACCTGAGGTGTGGCCTCACCAGAGGCAAGTACAAGGTGACAGTCACCTCCCTGCTCCTGCTGGACACAGGGAAAGCCCTTCCTTAGCACTCAGCAATTGTGGCACTTGTGACACCTGACAGTTTAGCTCCCAACTCTTTGTACACCTGGCATGTCAAATGAGGTCATCTGTGCCTTGAGTCAGTGAAAAAGGATGTGTGTTTATCTAGTATCATCCATCCTGATCAAAGTTTTGTTTATTAATGCCTAAAGTAAGATGCCACTGAAGTGAGATGTGCTTTAAAACAGCTTCCCAGCTTCTCAGCAAGGTGTTTCTGCCAATGCCAGACATCAGGACAGGAGGAAGTTACTGCAAGTTGCTGCTCATGATGGATTCTTTTATGCTTGGATAAAAGCAGTTACTGCTTGAATATCTTCCTCCTGTCTCAGTGTCTGTTCACTCCCAAATGTGTCAGCTTACTTCATGAGCTCACAGTGAGTGGGCAGACTCTAAAATAAAGCACTCCCCCCCCGCCCCAGACACCCTGAACCTTGCAGCTCACCTGGAGAATGCCATGACATGCATATCTGTCATTTGAGGTGTTCTTGGGGCTTTCTCTGCCATGCCAGTGCAGAAGGCTGATCAGCAAACTGGCTCTTTAGTGAGCTGAGGTGCTGCTCACTGTGGCTTGCAGGGAGCAAATTCATTGTTAACTCAGTAGCAGAATGGGAATTAGAGTCATAGAATAGCTTGGGTGGGAAAGGGCCTTAAAGATCATCTACTTTCAACCCCCTGCCATGGGCAGGGATAGCTTCTACTAGCCCAAGTTGCTCAAGGCTTCATCCAGCCTGGCCTTGAACACCTCCAGGGAGGGAGCAGCCACAACCTCCCTGGGCAGGCTGTGCCAGTGTCTCACCACCCTCACTGCGAAGAATTTCTTCTTAATCTCCAGTTTGAACTTGCCCTCTTCCAGCTCCAAGCCATTGTCCCTCATCCTGTTACTGCAAACTCTGGTTAAAAGTCCCTCCCCAGCTCTCTTGCAGCTTCCTGCAGGTACTGGAAGGCTGCTCTAAGGTCTCCCTGGAGCCTTCTGTTCTCTAGGCTGAACAGCCCCAACTCTCCCAGCCTGTCCCCACAGGGGAGTTTCTCCAACCTTCTGATCACATCTTCCTGGCCTCCTTTGGACTCACTCCAGCAGTTCCATGACATTGTGTTGGAGGCCCTGGAACTGGCCCCAGTATTCCAGGTGGGATTTCAGGAGAGCAGAGTAGAGGGGGAGAATCACCTCATTCATCCTTCTGGTCAGCTTAGGAGACTTCTTTCCACCTTCAGTTAATTTGGACACATTTACTTGATTTGAGCCCTACAGAAAATACTCCTTTTGAGCAGTTTTCCTGCATTGCCAGAATGACCCCAGTGTGTTGCTTCTGTCTCAGTGCATTTGCAAGTGACCTGGTTTTGCACCTTTGCTGTTGCCAGATGACTGCACAAATCATGACTGGAGTGATTTTGTTTGGGGGGGTTGGGTTTTTCTGCTTGGAAGGGCAATGATCCACCATAATCTACTGATGCTGAATATTTCTCTTGAATGCTTTGTGATTTTTTTTTTCCAAGGGTTTTGGTTTGTGGGTTTTGGGGTTTTTTTTTTTGTTGTTGTTGTTTTTGTTTTTGTTTTTTTTAATGAACTTACAGGAAACTGAGTCTTTGAAGCATTCAAATGAAATTAAACTTTGAACAGCCCCACACTAACTCCACTTCACAGCAGCTTCTGGTAAATGGGTTTAAGATCTATTTTGGACAGACCAATTTTCATTTGGTGTATTAATCAGAAGAGAAATCTGAGTGCTGATGGAATCTGCAATGTTAGTTAACAGAATTAGTGAATATTTAACCTAGTAACTCACATATAGTGAAGGCAATTGGTAGTTTGGAGAGGCACATCTGTAAGCTGCTGTGTGAGAATTTGTGTCTTGCTTGTTTGCTCTGTGTAAATCAATCCAAGGGCACTCTTCCTGTTCCTCAGTCACCTTCACCTGGTGTTTTGCCTTTAGTTAAAGTTTACCTACAAAGCAAGGTATGAATTCTGCACTGGGAGTCTGCCATATCCCCAGCTCACAGGTCTGACCTTCCAGTTTGGGAGATGAAGAAGGTGCATGGTGCTGCATTCCTGCCTTCAGCTGTTCAGGAATTGATACAGGGGTAGAAATAAATCTCTTTGCACTCGAGGTGTGTCCTCAGCAGGCATCTCTGCCACAAAATACAGCTGCACCAGGGAGGCTTATGTTTGGTGCAGAGATTAGGAGGAAGTTCTTTCTAGTGAGGGAGCAGGAAGGTTGCCCAGGGAGGTTGTGGATGCCCCCTCCTGGAGGTGTTCAAGGCCAGGTTGGCTGAGGCCTTGAGCAGCCTGGGCTAGTGGGAGGCATGTTTCTTCAGGAGTATAGACAAGACAGCCCTGTAAATCCCAACACTTGGCTGCCAGAATCCTTTTAAAGAGTTTGGATGACCAAAATTCAACTCTGGAATATAAAATCAGTGATAACACCTTCATTTCTTTTTAACTTCAGAGATTTCTCTGTGGCTTTAGCTGTTTAGATCCTTAGCAGTTGAAAACCCTCACTTTTAGCAGTCTGCTTTTACAGCTCTGGCTGAAGAGCTCTTCAGAACAAATGTACAGAGCTCCCTAAAAAGGCAGCAAGTTAAAGAGATCACACACAAAGTGTTTTGAGGTTTTTTTTTTTAACCACTTTTGATCTGATTTTTCTTTCCAAAGCACCTCTGCATCACCAGCTTTTGTGTCAATATCCTCAAGCTGCAGAATCTTGCTGCTTCTCTCTGCGCCTGACTCACACAAAGCAATTTGCTTGGGCATGCTCTGCCACACGTAACACTAACACATGGTTGTGCATACACCAAAGAGAACCACTTGAGCAATTTTCTGGACAATTAGAGACAAATTCCAGCCTGTGAAGAGTTGGGGGAGGGGAAGGTTGGGAAAATCCAGGCAGACAGATTAATGTGCAGTTAATATTCACAGCCACGTTTCCATAATCGCCTCCAAGCTGAGACTAAGTGACAGTGAGTGGTGCAAGGGACATGGAGTCTTGTTCCTTCAAAACAGGTTTGATTGAAGAGTGGAAGAGGTTGCCCAGGGGGGTTGTGGATGCCCCCTCCCTGAAGGTGCTCAAGGCCAGGCTGGATGAGGCCTTGAGCAACCTGGGGCTAGTGGGAGGTGTCCCTGCCCATGGCAGGGCCTTGAAACTGGATGATCTTTAAGGTCCCTTCCAACCAATTTTATGATTCTGTGAATAATGAAACCTCCTATGAATAATAACTTTTGTGAAAGATGAAAACTCATTTTGTGATGTCTGTTGAGTTTGGGCTTTTTCTGAACTCACACAGTTCCATTCAAACCTGGGCTGAGGTGACACTAAAAGCCACCACTTCCAGCTCTTTTGGCTGCAGTCTACAAAGTTTTTTTTTTTTGTTTGTTTGTTTTTAAGACTATATATGGAGGTTTGTTAGTTGGTTGGAGAATAATAACCACTAGCTAATGAAACTGAAGAGGGAAGGAATCTTTTCATGCTGGATAATCCACTGCATCTTTTTTGCAGCTATATACCGTGCTCCGAGAGGATACATGTGGCAGTGACAGAAATGGCAGCCTTGTTCCCAAAGGTAAGTAACTGCCTGCATGAGAATGAGGCATTTTGGCCACGTTGCTCCTTGGTAGATTTCCCTTTGGTAAATGAAAATCAAAAGCTGAAGGCAGGGAGAAGTGGCCAAGTGTTTGGTGTATCTTTTATTTCTTAGCGTGCCAGCTGGGAAGGGCTGATCTGGGAATAACCTGTGAGTGGGGCCAGACCCTTGTCAGTGCTGCCCACTGATAGGACAAAGGGCAATGGGCACAAACTAGAACCCAGGAGGTTCCACCTGAATGGGAGGAGACATTTGTTTGGTGTGAGGGTGTTGGAGCCCTGGGTTCCCAGGGAGGTTGTGGAGTCTCTTCTGAAGACTTTCAAGAGCCATCTAGATGCATTCCTGTATGGCCTACCCTAGGTTATTCTCCTTTGGCAGGGAAGATGAACTCAATGATCTCTACATGTCCCTTCCAACCCCTATCATTCTGTGATTCTATGATCTCTACAGCACAGAGAGATCAAGGTAGGTCCCCCACCTGGAGTCCTGTGTACANGCACAGAATCACCAAATGTGATCTTTGATCACGTTCGGTGATTCTGTGCTCCACAACCTCCCTGGAGGTGTCCAGGACCAGGCTGGATGAGGCCTTGTGCACCATGTTCTAGTGGGAGATGTCCCTGCCTATGGCAGGGGATTGGAACTAGATTTTTGAGCTCCCTTCCCACCTAAACCATTTTATTCTATCTCTGGATGCCCACCCAGAAAGCAGAGCCTTAGCAGCAAAACTCTCCCATTAAACACTCGCGAACCTCCCGATCCAAAGCCATCCTTTGCTGTTTTGTGGTGTTCATCACCTCCTTTCCCTTCCCAGAAACCCAAATCGGAGCTGGTAAGGACTTCTTTGCGTCTGCTGACATCTAGTGCCTACAGACTTCAATCTGAGTGCAAAAAAGCCCTTCCTGTGGAGTCGTGCCCCACCACAGACATCCAGCTGGTCACGCAGCAGGTCATCCAGTGCGCCTACGACATCGCCAAGGCTGCCAAGCAGCTGGTCACCATCACCACCAAAGAGAACAACAACTGACTCCCACTTGGCTTTGTACTCCTGGGTTGGTTGGTTTGTCTTTTTAAAGGTTGGATTCCAACTGTAGGTGTGGAACTGTTCACATTTTTTTTAGGAGGGAAAAACTTAAAAGGGGCAAGAAACTTCTTTTGGTTTGTTCGTTTTTGCTTTTGTTGTTTGTTGTTGTTTTGTTTTTTAAACCTCAGTATTACTTTTTTTTTTTTTGCATGTTTTCTAACAATTTTATGATTAATTTAACCCACTGCCTTATTTTGTGCCTGTGTTGCCAGTTTAGTTACAGATAATAGCATGTTGCAAATAGCTGTGGAGCCAATATCACCCACCAGCGCTGTATCAAGCTCTTGCTAGATGTCTCCTTGGGGGCCACATCCTGCTGTCAGGTCTTGTTCACAGAGCTCCTGCTGGCATCAGCTGCCTGTGTCAGGGAGCAGAATTTCACCTCCACTCAGTCCATCCTGGAGCCTCAAGTGCCCTGATGCTGCTGGCTGAGAATCACACAATCTCAGCATGGTCAGAGCTGGAAGGGACCTCTGGAGATCATCCAGTCCAAACCCCCCTGCTCAAGCAGGGGCACCCACAGCAGCTTGCCCAGCATCACAATGGCCAGGTGGGTTTGGAAGCTCTCCACAGAAGGAGACTCCACAACCTCTCTGGGCAGCCTGCTCCAGCACCCTCACACCAAACGAGTTTCTCCTGTTCAAAAGGAATCTCCTGGGTGCCAGTTTGTGCCCATTCCCCCTTGGCCTGTCACTGGTCACTACCAAGAAGAGCCTGGCCCCATGCTCTTGTCCTCCACAGGTCCTTTAGCTCTTGCTGAGCATTGCTCAGTTCCTCTCTGGGGCTGCTTTTCTACAGGGTCTCAGCCTTTGCTCCTCCCAGAGCTGCTCCAGGCCCCTCAGCATCTTTGTANATGCTCCAGGCCTCTCAACATCTTTGTAGCCTCTTCTGGACTCTCTCCAGTAGTTCCCTGTCTCTTCTTGAACTGGGAAGCCCAGAACTGGACCCAAGACTGCAGATGTGACCTGACCAGTGCAGAAAAGAAGGGGAGGAGAATTCCCCTTGACCTGCTGCCCACACCTTTATGTACCTCAGAAGACCATTTGCCTTCTTGGCTACAAGGGCACATTGCTGGCTCATGGGGAACTTGCTGTCCACCAGCACTCCCAGGTCCTTCTCCTAGAGCTGCTTCCCAGCAGGTCACCCCCTCACCTGTACTGCTGCAGGGAAGTTCTTCCTCCTATGGGGCAGGACCCTTCCACTTGCCCTGGTTGAACTCCATGAGGTTCCTTTCCCCCAGCTCCCCATCCTGGCCAGTTCTCACAGTGGAAACAGGCACCAAAGGCTCCAGGACCTTAACTGCCATCAGCAGCAGGAAGATTGAGGGCAAGCTGAATATTATCTGTTCCCATATCAACTGTTGTGCAATAATGTTTTTAGTCTGCTAAAACAATAGTAGTTGTGGGCATCTGAGCTTCTTCCATGTAACTATCCAAGGTCTTTGTCACTTTATCTGGGTTGATTTTTTTTGTTTTTGGAAGGAATTTGAAACTCCATAGTTATTTCTTTTAGTTGTCACTATGCCATTAATAGATATGTTTGATGTTCCTTTAGGGCATTAGTGGTTAAACTAAGCTTTTTTTTTAATTTCTGGTTTAAGAATTCATTGTTGAATCTCCCTAGAGATTGTTTGTTTGTTCTCTGCCATCTTCCAGGCAGCCCTTTGTTTGCCAGCAGTGTTGCTCAAGATGCAGTTTCTCACTAAAGGAACAACAAAAAAAAACAAACCAGGAAGATAGAAACGTGCCAGTGCAACAGCAGCTGTGTCTGCCATAGCACATCACCTCCTTACCTCAGCATATCCAAATGTGAAAAGATTTCTTCTCAGCAGTGAGTTTTATGCAGATCTTTCTAAATTTTACCATTACACAAGGAGTAACCCTGAGCAGTGCTGCCTTAGCAAGGTGGATGGGTCACAGATGTCGCTCTGTGTCTCAGGGGTTTTTCTCTCTCATAGCGGTTCGTGAGGTGTCCCAAAATGGATCAGTCCTTGATTGCAAAACTGAGAGAATCATGGCCCTCAGCACCATATCTCTGTGGCTTTGAAACACCTCCAGGTGTGGGCACCTCTCTGGGCAGCCCCTTGCAGTGTTTGAGAACCCTTTCAGTGAAGTAGTTTCTTCTGACGTCCAACCTGAACCTCCCCTGGGGCAACTAGAGGTCGTTTCCTCTGTCTCTTGTTCTGTCCCTTGCTCTCTGTGAGTGGAGATCAACCCTCACCTGACTCCAACCTCCTTTCAGGGGGCTGTAGAGATCAATGAGGTCTCACCTCAGCCTCCTTTTCTCCTGGTTGAACAATTCCAGTTCTCTCAGCTGCTCCTGAGAAGTTCTCCAGACCCTCCTCTTTCTTCTCCAGACCCTTCCCCTTGTTCTCCAGACCCTTCACCAGCTGCGTTGCCTTTCTCTGGACATGCTTCAGCCCCTTAATGTTATTCTTGGAGTGAGAGGCCCAAAACTCAACCCAGTATTTGCGCTGTGGCCTCACCAGTGCCCAGTACAGGGGGATAATACCTGCCCTGGTCACTGTTGCTGATCTAGGCCAGGATGCTGGTGGCCTCCTTGACCACCTGAGCACCCATCCACCAGCTCACCTCCAGCTGGCTGTCGATGATGCTGAGGTGAACAAATGAAGTAAGGTTCAGTGTTTGGTTCCTTTTCAAGTCACAGTGTTTGTATCTCTGTACAAACACAAAGTGCCATAACTAGATGGATTCTGCCTGTCTTTAGCTCCCTTTTTAAAGCAGTGCAAGTTTTGAGGGACTGAAGGGATGGAGAAAATAGATGACAACCCAGTAAATTAATGTGCTTCATTAGGGAGGAGGGGGCTCATTTCCTTTCTGCACTTCTGAATTCCAGAGATGAATCTTAAACTCAGGGGAATGCAGAAAGGCAGGGATCAGAGCTGCAAAAAAAATATTTTGAAGTCTACTTTAGAGTGATGCTAATGGCAATAAAATGTTGATAATCCTCTAGGAACTGCTCCTTAGCTTGGCCCCACTGAAAGGCAGGGAGGTGGCTTTGTTAAATCTCTCAGGACACCACTGAGTGCTTCTCTTTTACATATCAAATCTGATTGCCAGAGCAGGGCAAGGCAGAGCTAAGTGAGGAGTTATCAGTTGTTGGAACTTGTCTGTGTTCCAAAGCAAATGGACACTCTGGGAACTGCAGGCCTAGTTCCAGCTGCCCCAGCTCTAAAAGCAACCTGCTCACAATAACAGAATGTTAGGGGTTGGAAGTGACCTCCAGTCCTACCTCCCTGCCAAGGCAAGGTCACCTTGAGCAGGTCACAGAGGAGTATGTCCAGGTGGGTCTGGAATTTCTCCAGATATGAGGACTCCACCACCTCTCTGGGCAGCCTTCTCCAGGGCTCCCTCCACGCTTCAAGTTCCTTCTCATCTTTAGATGGAACTTCTGACGTTCCAGTCTGTGCCCATCACCCCTTGTCCTGTCACTGGGCACCACTGCAAAAAGCCTGGTGCCATCCTCCTATCACCCACCCCTGAGGTATTGATCAGCATTGATCAGATCCCCCTCAGTCTGCTCCTTCCAGACTCCAAAGCCCCAATTCCCTCAGCCTTTCCTCCTCTCAGAGATGTTTCAGTCCCTTCAGCATCTTTGTAGCCCTTTGCCTCTCCAGCAAGTTCCTGTCCTTCTTGAACTGGGGGGCCCAGAACTGGACACAGTACTGCAGTTGTGACCTCACCAGGGCAAAGAGGGAGAGGAGAACCTCCCTAGACCTGCTGGCCACACCCTCTCCTTGATGCACCCCAGGATGCCATTGGCCTTCTTGGCCACAAGGGCACATTGCTGGCTCATGGTCCACTGTCCACCAGGACTTCCATGTCTTTTCCCCCCCATCCTGTGCTAATAGGTTCTTGTTTGGAAGGCCCAGCTTTATAACCACAGCCAATCTGTGATTGATTCCCTGTCCTGTCACTCAAAACAGCATTTCTGATCTCTTGCCCTGTCACCAGACCTTTGGGTTGGTTATTATCAGCACTGTGGCATCACTCCACAACCACAGTGATTGGGGTGCCAGATTTTTTTTTGACCTTCTCAGTCAAACCCAAGTGGTCTGAGCTGATCCTGATATGTGACATCAGCTCTTACACAGGCAGGCAGCACCACCCTAGAGAGTAGCACTTAAGGAAGCCCTCAGATCACTCAGCACTGCAGGCCAGAAGGTTTAGAACACCTGAAATAAAGTTTTTTATTCTTTTATGATCAGATCTGTCTTTGCCCCATAAACAAACTTGCTTTTTCTTTACAAAATGCTGCCTAGGACAGTAAAAATGGGGTTGTTTGGGATTGTTTGTTTTTTTTTAATGCCTTCCCCCCCCCAACTTGTATTTATCTGTGTCATTCTGTCTGTACAATATTTTGACTTAATCTTTTTTTGTTTACAGTATTACTATAAAATGCTAAAAGTCATTTGTGTATGAAGTTATTTGTTTGCTGGTTCTGTAAAGATCTTGGGAGAGGGATTGAGTTGGGGCACCACCAGCTTTCTAACAAACAGCCTTAAACATCTTCTCTCTAACAGCTCCTCAGGCATGGTGATAGGATCAGAAGGTGCCACAGCAGCTGAAGTGCCAAGACTGATTTTAAGCTGCTTTTGATGATAATAGGAAGGAATTGAGTGCAGTAATCAACTAAAAATTCCCTCCTGATCCAGCAGTTTGCTCATGTAGAGAAACAAACAGGTTGCAGTCATTTAGAAAACAAGTGAAAAACATTTCCTGAAGCACCTTCTGGAGAGAAACTGGACAGGCTGAGAGTTGCTGCTGCACCACACATTTTCTTGCTGTATATTGCACATCAGACATTACTCCTGGAAGAGAGCTGGGCAGGTCCTGCTCCTCACAGGTGGGACAATGTTCACAGTTCCTGTTCCCCAGGAGGCACAGATTTGTTCCTGGATGATTTGCTGTACGTAGCACATACTAAAATTCATCATCTCAACTCCTGCCCACGAAGTTCAACTCTCCAGGGATGCTCACATCACCTTCCTGAAGGCCAGCCCTTGTGTTCAGCTGGGCCATAGCTAAGTATGGTCAAAAATCTACTGAGCTGAGTCTTGGTGTCACTGGAGGCCATTCCCAAGCCACTGTTACTTCAGGAGTTCTGTGATTCTTCAGAGTTATCATTCCAATGCCTGCAACTTCCTTTAGTGCTTGTTCCTTGGGGAACAAAGGGCAGGAATCCTCAGGTCCAGGCTGCTTTTGGGTAGCTGTGGAGCTAAAGGGGTCAAAACAGAGACTGCCATTACTTCCTGGGCTCTGGAGCTTCTGCATACAACAGAAAATCCCCCAGGAAAAAGCAGCAGGAAGCTTGAGGAGTCAATACTTGAAGGCAGTGTCACTTCCTCCCAGCCTTCTCTGACTTTAGTAGCTGCTGTTCAGTAAGTGACAGAGGTGACACAGCAGGTAGGTGATGGGATCAGTATGAAAACCAGGATCTGCTGCGCATGTGATTTCACAGAAGGTTGGAAGGACCTCTGGAGATCATCCAGTCCAAGCCCCCTGCCAAGGCAGGGACACCTAGAGAAGGTCACACAAGAACATGTCCAGGTAGGCTTGGAACCTCTCCAGAGACGGAGACTCCACCACCTCTGGGCAGCCTGCTCCAGGGCTCCCTCACCCTTATATCCAAGTTCCTCTTCATCTCTAGATGAAACTTCTCACATTCCAGTCTGTGCCCATCACCCCTTGTCCTGTCACTGGGCACCACTGAAAAAAGCCTGGTGCCATCCTCCTATCACCCACCCCTGAAGTATTGATCAGCATTGATCAGATCCTCCTCAGTCTGCTCCTTCCAGACTCCAAAGCCCCAGTTCTCTTCAGCCTTTCCTCCTCTCAGAGATGTCCCAGGTTAGATGGTTTAGGTCACATTACTCAACCTCAGCTTTGTTTTTAGAGCCAAGCAAAGCATGAGAAGATCACATTCAGCTTCATCTTCGGGAAGGAATGGGTCCAGCGCAGGTTAGGCACAAGAAGAATCCTGCCTGTCACACTACCTCCTGGGCTCCTGTTTCAGGGTGAGCCGTGCCCACAGCATCCCCTGGTACCTACCCTGCTGCAGTACCCCTGCTCAGGCCGTGCCAGCTCCCTGTCCTGCTGCCAGGCTGAGCTCTCCTCCTCTGCCACCTGCTGGCGCTGCTGCTCCTCCTGCTCTTGCAAGCCGCGCTCTGCCACCTGGGCACACAGAGGATAGGTGTTACAGTGAGGGCAGGCACAGGCTGGGCACACAGAGGATGGGTGTTACAGCGAGGGCAAGCACAGGTTGGGCACACACAGGCTGGGCGTTACAGCGAGGGCGGGCACAGGCTGGGCACACAGAGGATGGGTGTTACAGTGAGGGCAGGCACAGGCTGGGCACACAGAGGATGGGTGTTACAGCGAGGGCAGGCACAGGCTGGGCACACAGAGGATGGGTGTTACAG
>VWYK01035962.1:32140-44930 GCA_013399775.1 Semnornis frantzii
TTACAGCGAGGGCGGGCACAGGCTGGGCACACAGAGGATGGGCGTTACAGCGAGGGCGGGCACAGGCTGGGCACACACAGGATGGGCGTTACAGCGAGGGCGGGCACAGGCTGGGCACACACAGGATGGGCGTTACAGTGAGACTGGGCACGGTCTGGGCACCTTCCACACCCGGGCAGTGAGTTGTACCTGTGCCTGCAGCTCCTCCTGCTGCTCCCTCTCCCTCCTGGCCTGCTCTTTTGCCTCCTCCAGCTCTCGAATCAGCTGCTCTCGATACTTTACAGACTGCTCCTGGGCTTGTCTGGTCAGCTCCAGCTTCTCCTGGATCTGGCGCTGCCTGCCTGCCAGGACCTTTGTGAAGAGACAGGATGAAGATGAGTCGAGGAAGAGGCCAGCCAGAGAACTGGGCAAGTCTCACTGCAGGTGGTTAGAAGGGGCTCAGAAAAATGTATCAGACAAGCAGAAAAGCTCTGCCCCAGGGCCTGAAGGCTGTAAGCCTTCAGAGGGTGAAGGGTCACAGCTGGAAGGATGGCTCCATCAGACCAAGCAAAACACCTCATCCAAAAAGGTCATCACCTCATTCATCAGGCGATCTCTGGCCTTCTTCTCCCTTTCCCATTCTTCTTCCCTCTTCTCCCACATTTTTTTAGCTTCTTCTCTAAAGGAGAGAAGGAAAGATTCTCTCTAAGGTTACTGCTCAGAGTTAGCATCCCCTGTGTGCTCCACAGGCACACAGGAGCTGCCTTGAGCTGCAGGGGAGCACCTGGGTTTCTCCTCGTGTTTGTTCCCAGGCAGCCCAAGTGCCCAGCCCACCTGTGCTTGTTCAGAGCATCACTCTTACCCTGAACTCCTACCACACTTCCTGAACAGCAGGAGGGAAATGCTGGCCTGTACCAGGACTTCTTGGATGCATGGATCTCCTCCAGGCACAGAAAGGAAGGAGGAATCCTGCCTCAACACAGAGGTGGTACCCACACTTTCTAAACAGTCCCTCTCCAGCTTTCCTTTAGGTCCCCCTCAGATACTGAAATGCAGCTCTAGGCTCACCCCAGAGCCTTCTCCAGACTGAACAACTCCAACTTTACCATCCTGCCCCCAGAGGAGGGACAGAAGAGCTTTGGGTCTGTCTGTGCTGGTCCACTGACCATCCAGCATGGCACTGGGCACACAGAAGGGACAAAGCTCACTTCTGCAGTACCTCTAGAACTTCAAGGCACTGTTTCAGTTGGAAGAGACCCTCAAGATCATGGAGACCAATCTTCAACCTAAGACTGCTGTAGCCACTCAAGCATGTCCCCAGGTGCCATGGCCACACATTTCTTGAACACTTCCAGGGACAGCAACTCCACCACCTGCCAGGGCAGCACGCTCCAATCCCTGACCGCTCCTTCTAACGTCTGCTTCCAAAGACTATTTAGCAGACACCAGTGAAGCTCTGCCAACCAAGCAGGGACCTGGAGAGGTGGGGCAGGCTCACCTGAAAATAGTCTGCAGCTCTGCCTCCCTCTGCTTTTCCAGCTGGAGCTGCTCCTCGATGACGCGTTTCATCCAGGCCACGTCGGCGACAGCTCGCCCTCGCTGCGCGCTACGGCGCCGCTGCTCCTCGTCCTCCTTCTCCAGAAGGGCTGACAGGATCTGCCTGTCCATCTCCTTCAGTAAAATCATCACAAGGGTGTTAACCAGCTTGTACAATGGGCTGCTCTTGGTGAGACCTCATCTTGAGTACTGCATTCAGTTTGGGGCTCCTCAGTTCAAGAGGGACAGGGATATGCTGGAGAGAGTCCAAGGGAGAGCTACGAGGATGGTTAGGGGACTGGAGCACTGCTGAGGCTGAGGGACCTGGGGCTGCTTAGTCTGGAGAAGAGAAGACTGAGAGAGGATCTAATAAATGTTTATAAATATCTGAGGGCTGGGGGACAGGCTCTGCTCACTGCTGCCTGGGATAGGACAAGGAGCAATGGATGGAAGCTGCAGTACAGGAGGTTCCAGCTCAACACAAGGGGCAACTTCTTTCCTGGAAGGGTCCCAGAGCACTGGCACAGGCTGCCCAGAGAGGTTGTGGAGTCTCCTTCTCTGGAGCCTTTCCAGGCCTGTCTGGATGTGTTCCTGTGTGACCTGAGATAGGTTGTCTGGTCCTGCTCTGGCAGAGGGGTTGGACTGGATGATCTCTTTGGGTCCCTTCCAACCCCTGACATCCTGTGTGATCCTGTGTGAGGAAATTCTTGCCAGAGAGAGTGACTGGCATTGGAATGGGCTGCCCAGGGAGGTGGTGGAGTTGCCATCCCTGGAGGTGTTCAAGAAAAGTCTGGATGGGGCACTTAGTGCCATGGTTTAGTTGATTGGCTAGGGCTGGGTGATAGGTTGGGCTGGATGAGCTTGGAGGTCTCTTCCACCCTGGTTGATTCAATGATTCTATGACAGCAGCAAGGCTGTGCTCAGCAAGTCACTCAGTCACAGAATAACAAATGTCTTTGGTTGAAAGAGACCTTAGAGATCACCAAGTCCAACCTTCAACCCAATACTGCAAGGTCACCACTTACATGGTTCCCTAAGCATCACCTTTTCTGCCACCTCTTTGCTGCAGCCCTGTTCACAAGCTGAAGAGGCTCTCTGAATTATCCAGAGGCAGGCACAGAAAAGTGGTTTCCAACACACAACATCTAAAAAGTAGAAATCAAGGAGGACTTTCCCTTACCAGCTCCTCTTGGATCTGCTGGGCTCGTCTCTTCAGCTGGGCATCACACTGATGCTTCAAAAAGCGACTGAAGGAGGGGAAACAAAAAGAGAAATCATTCACATTGACTCTAAAGCCCAATTATTAAAGTGTAATTATGCAGCAGAAGGTGGAGCCATGACAAGGTGACCTGCAGGCAACAGAGCACCTGATGCTGCTAACAGGAACAAAAAGGAAAACAGCACCAAGGGGTTTAGTCCTTGGCTGTTCTGGGCACATCCATCAAAACCCAAATATCTACAACCCACCACTGCTGAGATCTGAAATATCTCCTCAGGTACCAGCACAGACACAGAAACAGGCTCTGTGCAAGCCCTGCTGAAACCCTGCTGCAGCCCTGCTACACTCAACCTCATACCCAAGCTCCTTCTTCTTCCGGTGCTCTTCCATTTGTCTCCTTTCTTCTTCCAAGTTCTCCAGCTCCCATTGCTGCTTTAATAAATTCTCTTGTTCTTTTTTCAGCTTTATGGCCTAAAAAGGGAAACAGAAGAATAATCAAGGAAGTGTGGCAGAGAGCCAGGACGTGGCAGAGAGAGCCTCTGTCCCCTGCTCTACACCAGACAGCCAGGACACGGCAGAGAGAGCCTCTGTCCCCTGCTCTACACCAGAGAGCCAGGACATCCCAGAGAGAGCCTCTGTCCCCTGCTCTACACCAGACAGCCAGGACATCCCAGAGAGAGCCTCTGTCCCCTGCTCTACACCAGAGAGTCAGGAGATCCCAGTCAGAGCCTCTGTCCCCTGCTCTACACCAGACAGCCAGGACATCCCAGAGAGAGCCTCTGTCCCCTGCTCTACACCAGAGAGTCAGGAGATCCCAGTCAGAGCCTCTGTCCCCTGCTCTACACCAGAGAGTCAGGAGATCCCAGTCAGAGCCTCTGTCCCCTGCTCTACACCAGACAGCCAGGACATGCCAGGGAGAGCCTCTGTCCCCTGCTCTACACCAGACAGCCAGGACATCCCAGAGACAGCCTCTGTCCCCTGCTCTACACCAGAGAGCCAGGACATGGCAGAGAGAGCCTCTGTCCCCTGCTCTACACCAGACAGCCAGGACATGGCAGAGAGAGCCTCTGTCCCCTGCTCTACACCAGACAGCCAGGACATGCCAGGGAGAGCCTCTGTCCCCTGCTCTACACCAGACAGCCAGGACATGGCAGAGAGAGACTCCATAATGGAGCTTACCCCATTCTGCTCCTTTGCAAGCAATCAAAAATCCTCCTCACAGGAAATGTTCCATGTGAGTTTAATTTGTGCCTCGGTGTCTCACAGCTCAAGAGACACTGGGAGGAGCTGCATCTGAAAAAGCCTTTAATTCGAACCTGTCCAACTAGAACTCTTTTTCTCACCTGGTGCAGCTCATATTTCAAGGGGCAAACAAAAGCTGCTGGAATGCAGTTACCGTGGTGGTGGCGTGGGGAGAGGAACAGAAATTGTGTCACAACTCTGTTGCAGATTCGATCCAGTGGAAACCTGAACCAAGTACTCCCACGTGAAACAATGAATTTCCTTCTCAAAGGAGGAGAAACTAAATTACCTCTGCCTCCTGCAGTTTCAGTTCTTCTACTTGCTGAAGCAACATCTCTGCATGCTGCTTCTCTTCCAGCCCAGGCTTCTCTTCCAGCCCAGGCTTCTCTTCCTCTTGTCTGATTCTTTCCAGAGCTTCCTTTCCTGCAACTCGATGCTCATTTTCATAACCTTTTTTCTCTTCAAGTTCAGCTGTTTCTTGCTTCCCAAAACAAAACAAGGCACTTAAGGTTTGGAACAGCCTCCACCTCAGGATATCTATGAATTAAAACTTCTGCAAGCTGATACGTTAGGAAAATAAGGAGCAAAATGTGCTGGGAAGGGAGAGGAGGACAAAACCCAACTGTCTGCTGAGCACTGCCTCCTAGAAATGGTTCTGAGTCTACATGACCCTCACAGGATCCTGCACAGGTCATCTGAACAGCTGGGGCTGTTTAATTTGAGGAAGACGAGGCTGAGGGGAGATCTCATTGAGTTCTACAGCTACCTGCAGGGACATTGTGGAGAGGCTGCTGCTGGGCTCTGCTCACAGCTAACTGGAGACAGAAGAAGGGGGAATGGCCTCAAGCTGAGGCTGGGGAGGTTTAGATGGGACAGTAGGGAAAAGTTTTTCAGGGAGAGAGTGGGCAGTGACTGGAATGAGCTGCCCAGGGAGGTGGTGGAGTCCCCCACCCTGGGTGTGTTTAAGGGTGGTTTGGATGTAGTGCTTGGGGCTATGGTTTAAGGGTGAATCTTGTAGAGTAGGGTTCTAGGCTGGGCTTGGTGACCCTGAGAGGCTTTGCCAATGTGGGTGCTTCTGTGATTCTGTGATCTCCCACACACACCCCAGTTTTCCTGTGAGTGTTTTGGTGAGCTCTGAACTTCCCATTTCACAGAATCACAGAGTTGTTTGGGTTGGAAAAGACCTCTCATAGAGTCCAACCATATTTGAAGGCCTTTATTGTTCTTTCACACCTAAAGCACTCTGCTCCCACAGCTAGCATTCAGATTCTGAGCTATTACAACCTGGTGCTAGTTGCTGTCAGACAAGAACCCAGTGCCAGACTGAACCCTGAAAATCCAGGTCCCACACAACCATCTGGATGCATTCCAGTGTGATCTGCTCTAGGTGATCCTGTTCTGGCAGGGAGGCTGGACCAGATGATCTTTCAAGGTCCCTTCCAGCCCCTGACATTCTATGATTCTATGATTCTAGGAAGGCCTTAGTGTGCACCTGTTGGACAATGTGGTAGTTTGGGAGGGGGAGAGCCTAAGTTCCCTTCAGAAGACTACAAAGTCCCGTCCTGCTACAGCTGCCACCATTCTGTGGACACCAGAACTACCCACGGCCACAGGAACAGGCACAGTGACCTCAGTCATGACTTAGTTCAAGGCTGGTGTGGGAAAACAAAGAGCCATCTCCAGTTCCTTCCTCACCCTAGCAGTGTCCGTGCACCCTGCCTGCCAGGCAGGTCAAAAGGCACCTGGTGTCACACCACCACCTGCTCACATTTCAGCAACCAAGCTCTAGTGACCAGTCACACCAGGGCTGCCCCAAGCACACCTTGTTTTCTTCCATGAGCTGATCTCCCCATGCCTCCACCACGTGCTTCCTGTGCTGCTCTGGCTCCTCCTGTAGACACAAGAGATGCCATCAGTGCCAGTCCCCACCATGACCATACTAGATTCACCAGTGCACCAAGCTCTGAAGTGCCACCTGTGTGATGGTTTGGGAGTTCCTCACCCTCCCCACACTTTGTAAAATCACCCAGACTAGACTCAGCAGGCTGGAAGTTAAGAGATGAAGCTCTGTTTACAGCTTAGCACAATATACAAGCAGATATATACAAAATATACAGGAATATTTACAGAAATATACAAGTTAAAGGTAATACAGACACACAAAACCCCTCCTAGAAATCAGAGACCCCAGGAGGGGCTTCCAACCACCCTTCCACCTTCTCCCCACCCCTATACCTTACCCCAAAGTTTGGCTCATGCACAGGATGAGTTTGGAGGATGGGCCAGGAGGGTTAGAAGGAAAGTGGTTAGTTAGATTATTCAGCAGAAAGGAGAAGGCAAGAAGCCAGACAGCCCAAGAGTGTCTGCAAGCCCAAGAGATGACTGACTTAGATCTATGTTTTGTGTTCTAGTCTTATCCATCTCAGCAAGCCTATGAGTGAAGCAGACACCACCACTGTGTTCCTTTCTCAGCCTATAATATAATTTTCTCCATTAAAATATTCCAATTAGCCTCAAACCAGCACACCACCAGATCTGCCTCTGCAGTGGTGGGTTCATTTGGGTGGCCTTGGTGGCCACAGGGGCCCACATCAGATGTCAGCTCTGGGGAACACCACAGGGACACTGAAACTGGAGCTGTGGTGGCTGGCACAGCAAACTAACAAAACTAAGAATTAGGGAAGCACCATGGACCTGGTGGGTACAGCTTTAAAAAGCACCTGAGATACCTACATCATGGGCACAGAAAAACTGCTCTGAGCCAGAACTGGTTTCTGACTGGGTTTGAGAAATGCCAGCTTTGAGGAGCCTTTGTCCAAGGTTAAACCCTTGTACAGCTTCACCTTTTGCTTCTCAGAAGTTGGAGTAATTGCTGTGATTCAAGATGAATGACAACAAGAGATAAACAGTGACTCTGGAGTTAAAAACTGGTTTAGTATCTAGAGTTTAAAACTGGTTTAATAACTGCCAGGCAGCGGGGACTGAAAAATAAAGTTCTGTCACCTCCCAGAGCTGAGCAGCTGCTCAGCAACCTGGAAACGACAGAGTTGGATTATGCCAAACACAGAAGAATTTGAGGTACCAAAGAATCATTTAGGTTGGAAAAGGCCTTTAAGATCATCCAGTCCATGAACCCAGCACTGCCAGGGCACCACTAAGCCATGCCCCTCAGCATCACATCTACACGGCTTTGAAACCCCTCCAGGGATGGGGACTCCACCACTGCCCTGGTCCTGCTGGCCACACCACTGCTGATCCAAGGTAGGATGCTAGTGGCCTTCTTGGCCACCTGGGCACACACTGGCTCCTCTCCAGCCTCTGCCCCCAGGTCTTTTTCCACCGCTCCCTTCACCTTCCTCCTCCGCTGCTCCCGTCCGGCTCGCAGCTCCTCGCTCTGCTGCCGCACCCTGAGGGCCTGGGCGGCGCGGCACCGCCGCAGCTCCATCGCCAACGCCTCCCGCTCCTCATCGAGCAGCCTTCGCAGCCGCTCCCGCCGCTGCTCCAGCTGCGCCGCCGCCTCCTCCGCCTGCCGCCGCACCGCCCCCGGGCTGTGGATACACCGGCCCAGTCAAGGGGAGCAGCCTGCCGGTCTCCCGGTGCCCAGCCGGCCACTCCTTCCCGGTCCATCTGCGCCCGGCGCGACCTGGCCTCCTCTCCTCGTCCTTCCGCACCTAGCCCGGCCTCTCCGCCTGCTCTCCCGGGGACCAATAACGGCCACCTCTCCTGTCCCACACCGAGCCCGAACCGACATCCTCTCCCCGTTCCTCTGAGCCCGGTCTGGTCTCCCCTCCCTTCGGCGGGCCCAGCCGGTACCTGGGCGGGCGAGCGCGGGGTTCGCTCCACTTGGCCTGCTTGGAGCAGCAAACGGCGGCTCTGGCGAAGGAGAGGCTGGCCTGCTCCCACTGCTGCCGACTGCGCTCCTCCCGCTCCCGCTGCCGTGCAACGGCCCAGCGCTCTGAGCCCCGACCCCACCACAGCGCCATAGTCCCGCTGCCGGCGGCCGTCGCCATGGCAACGCGCCCGGCCGGTACGGGCGCCGCAGAGGGACATGCCTCTCACAGCTTCGCGTTTCAGAGCGGCCTCTGCGTGTTGGATCCGTGCTTGTCCCCCGATTCCTGACCCCACCTGGAGTCCTATGTACGGTTCTGGAGCCCCAACACAGGAAGGACATGGAACTGTCGGAACCAGTCCAGAGGAGGCCACCAAGATGCTCAGAGGGCTGCAGTAGCTCTGCTGTGAGGACAGGCTGAGAGAGTTGGGGCTCTGCAGCCTGGAGAAGAGAAGGCCTCCAGGAGACCTTAGAGTAGCCTTCCAGTATCTGAAGGGGGCTACAGGAAGGCTGGGGAGGGACTATTGANTTGAGGTCCCTTCCACCCTTACCATTCTATGATTCTATGATTCTATCTCTGGGACCCCCTATACCACAGAGACCCCTGGATCAGCTGATGGTTGGAGAGGGGCAGAGGGGCTGGTGCCAGCATCATGCAGGGTCAGAGCTTCTAATCTAGGAAGGATCCAGTCAGGCTGAATCAGCTTCTAATGAACTCATCTGAAACTGGGACAAGCAGGCTGGAAGGAAGCTCGGAGTGAAGGACAGGATGATCTGGAAGGTTAAACTAACCAGAAACATGGCACAGGACTTAAGAGCAGGTACTAAAGATGGTCAAATTCTGTCACCTTTTATAGCTTGATGTAACCAAGAGATAGACTGGGACAGCACCAACCCATCCAGGTGTCTCCTCCATACTCAGTGGGGATTTTAACCTTGCCCTCCCCCTGCCCAGCCTTTAGCTCTTGCTGACCATTGCTCAGATCCCCTCTCAGGCTGCGTTTCTCCAGGCTCAACAGCCCCAGGGCTCTCAGACTTTCCTCCTCACAGAGCTGCTCCAGGCCCTTCAACACCTTCAGAGCCTCTGCTAGACTCTCTCCAGTAGTTCCCTGTCTCTCTTGATCTGAGGAGCTCTTAACTGGATCCAGTGCTCCAGCTGTGGCCTCACCAGGACAAAGGGGCAGAAGACCCTTCTTCAACCTCCTGGCCACAATCTTCTTCATGACCCCCAGGAGACCATTGGACTTCTTGGTCAGGAGGGCACATTGCTGGCTCATGGGTACCCTGCCTAGCAGCACTCCCAGGTGCTTCTTCACAGAGCTGCTTCCCAGCAGGTCACCCCCTCACCTGCACTGGTGCAGGGGGTTCTTCCTCCTGTGGGGCAGGACCCTCCAACTTACCCATGTTGAATTTCCTCTGCCCAGCTCTTTCTGGATGCCAGCCCAGCCTGGCAGAGTGCCAGCCACTCCTCACAGTGCTTTTAATACTAAATCCCACCCCTTTAGGAGGAGGATTCCAACATCTCACCACCTTTGTATAATGAATTAGGTCATGGTTTAATGAGTTAGGTGATGGCTGGAGCACATATACAGAGGTTTAAGAGATGTAAAATCACCTCAGCCATTGTAAAGAACTCATTATTTGTTGTGCTTCTGTTGAGCTCACAGGGCTGGATTTGGGTTTTTTTCATCCAGCACCCACACTGAAGCTGATACCTGGCCCCTGTGTGTCACTTGTCTTTGCACACCAGGGAAAAGGACTTCTTTTCTTTTCCATTTTTTTTGTTTTCATTTTGACTGCACTGCTAGCAGCTTGAATGCTTATTATGCTGTAAATATTTCAAGCAGGGTAAAGGTTTCTGTTTCTGCAGCCCTGGCAGTGATACCAGCCTGGCACCGCCTGCGGAAGGGCAGACTGTGCCAAACCTTGACCAGGCTGGCCAAGGGTTGATCTGCTGTGTGCTGGGCTCTCAGGGATGGGATTGGGGACACAGGAGTAGGGTCTGAACAACCAGAGATGGGGTCTGAGCACTCAGGGACAGGGTCTGAGCATGCAGGGACAGGTTTAGGCACCCGGGGAGGAGGTACAAGCAGCAGGACACAGGGTCCAAGCATGCAGGGGACAGGGTTGGGCATCCAAAGGCAGGGCTGAGCACCCATGAATGGGGTCTGAGCACCTGGAGATAGGGTCAGGACATCCAGGGATTGTGCCCAAGTATGCAGGGACAGGGTTGGGCATCCAAAGGCAGGACCGAGCACCCAGGAATGGGGTCTGGGCACCTGAGGATAGGGTCAGGGCATCCAAGGATTTTGCCCACATACACAGGGACAGGCATCCAGGCACAGAAGAGACACAGGGGCCAGACACCAGAGCACAGGGCACCAGCTCAGTGGAGGGTGGAGGCAGCTAATGGGGCCCCCAACATATGCCACCTCTGAGGACACGTGGGAGCTGGCTGCAGCACAGAGCTTTGAGCCAGAGATCAGTATTGCCCCACGACCTGATTTTTCCAGAGCAGCTGGTAAAAACCACGGGATTCAGGGCCCTGTCAGCACTAAATCTTCTCCCCACGTGCTGCCAGCTGGATGTGGCTGAGCCTCCTGTGCCCTCTTGCCACTCTGCCACGTCCCTGTTCTCTGCCCTGCTGCTGGAGGTGAGCTGGCTGTGCCCAGTCAGAGCTCGGTGTCGTTTTTCCATCCCCAGAAGTGTTTAAATTTAATCCCCTCCCCATGCTCGGGTTGCTGTCCCCAGCAGCACTGGGGGTTTGCCAACCCAACCATCTGCTCCCTATGAAAAATTGATCTCCCCTCAATAATTCACAGCAGCAGCCAGGAAGGAAGGAAGGAAGGAAGCACCCATTGCAGGGCCAAGATAGTGCCAAAACCTTTGGTCGAGCCCAAAGATCAGTGGGAGATGAAGTTAAACCTGGTTAGAGCGCAGTCACTAAGTGGTGGTTCTCAGGGCTCAGTGCTGGGGCCAGTTCTCTTTAATATTAATCTTTATTAATGGTCTGGATGAGGGAAGTGAGTGCACACTCAGTAGGTTTGCAGATGATGTTAAACTGGGTAGCAGTGTTGATCTGCTGGAGGGTAGGAAGGCTCTGCAGAGGGAGCTGGCCAGGCTGGATCTGTGGGCCAAGATCAATGGGATGAAGTTTAACAAAGCCAAGTCCTGCACTTGGGTCA
The DNA here is from genome assembly GCA_013399775.1 of Semnornis frantzii. Lineage (NCBI taxonomy): Eukaryota > Metazoa > Chordata > Aves > Piciformes > Ramphastidae > Semnornis > Semnornis frantzii. The sequence continues at coordinate 43,131 of VWYK01035962.1, forward strand.
CAACAACCCCATGAAGTCTCCAGGCTTGGGGCAGGGTGGCTGGAAACTGCCCAGCAGAAAAGGACCTGGGGGCGGCTAGTTGACAGTGGCCAAAGATAAAACAGCAGTGTGCTCAGGTGGCCAAGAAGACCACCAGCAGCCTGGCCTGGATCAGGAAGATCTGCAGTGACCAGCAGGAGTAGGGAAGTGATCATGCCGCTGTGCTGGACACTGGTTGGACCATGCCTTGACTACTGGGTTCAGTTTTGGTGCCCCTCTCTCCAAGAAGGACATTGAGGGCCTGGACTGGGTCCAGAGAAGGGCAATGAAGCTGTTGAAGGGTCTGGAGAACAGGGCTGGGGAGGAGTGCCTGAGGGAACTGGGACTGTTTAGTTTGGAGAAAAAGAGGTTGAGGGGAGGCCTTCTGGCTCTTTATAACTCCCTGAAAGGAGGTTGCAGACAGGCGGGGGTCAGCCTCTTCTCTCTAGAATCAGGTAATAGGAGTGCGAATGGCCTGAAATTGTGCCAGGGGAGGGTTAGGTTGGAGATAAGGAAACATTTCTTTGCTGCAAGAGCGGTCAGGGACTGGAAGAGGCTGCCCAGGGAGGTGGTGGAGTTCAAGAAACGCGTGGCCATGGCGCCGTGAGACAGGGTTTGATGTCCACAGTGCCGTTGGCTCGGTAGTCGGACTCGCCGGTCCCGGAGGCTTTCCCAATCCCGGCAGGGCCTCGCCCCCAGCGCCCCGCGGGTCCCGCCCCCTCCGTGTGAGAGCAGGGCGCTGTCATNCGCCGCTCAGTCTGCGGGTAGGGTCCTTGAGCCCCACCGGACCGGGTTTACCCTTCCGCACTGCCCACGTGCCCCCATTCCCATCCTGGGTGCTCGCTCCTGTGGCTCCCCCGCTTCTGAGTCATCCCACAACTCCGATAGGTGCTCACCCCCGGCCCCGGTACCCTCCGGGGAAGCAGCTTGGCGGGGCCAGCGTTGCATCACGGTCCCGTCAAACCAGCCGAGCAGCCCCGTTGGGAAATGTCCTGCCCGTCCTCATGCCCTGGCACAGCCGCCATAGCCTTGCCGACACCTCGGTCGCCTCTTCCCGGTACGCCCCGGCTGGAGGCAGGGCTCGGGGCAGGCGGCTCCCGGCTGGCCTGTGGGTCCCACCCCATGTCGGGGCCGTGGGTGTGTGGTGGCACAGCTACCCTGATGCCACGACGGCCCGCGCGGTCCCGCTGCCTGCCACAATGTGGGCATTGTGTTGACAGCTCTGTGGCACGACGGGGCTGGGCAGGACACGGAACTGTCTGCCTGTGGATGGGCAGAGAGGGTCCTGTGCTCATCTTGCTGCTCCGAACCCTGTCACTGGGGCCGTATCCTTGGAGCTGAGAGTCAGTGGTGGGACTGGGATGGGAGGCAGAGCTGGAGATCCAGCAGCCGTTTGCTGCTGTTCCCAACCTTGCTGGCATGTGCCTTGGCTGAGGTTAAGGTGAAACCTCTCGGTTATGACTCAAGGCTTTGTGGTGTCTCACAGAATTAAGCAATCTCAGCATGGTGGAGGTTGGAAGGGACCTCTGGAGCTAATCCAGTCCAAGCCCCCTGCTTGAGCAGGGGCACCCACAGCAATTTGTCCAGCATCACAATGTCCAGGTGGGTTTGGAATCCCTTCAAGGAAATGAGACTCCACAGCCTCTCTGGGCAGCCTGCTCCAGGGCTCCAGCACATACAGCAAAGAAGTTTCTCCTAAAGTTCAGGTGTCCCCTAAGTTTCTGTGTCCCCAGATGGCTCATCATCCTGCATCCCTGTTTCCACAGACTGCCTAGGGACTCC
>VWYK01035962.1:50220-61622 GCA_013399775.1 Semnornis frantzii
GCAGGATGGGACCCTCAGGGATGAGGATACAGGGACCAGGGCAAGATGGGACCCCCAGAGATGAGGATAGAAGAACCAGAGCAGGATGGGACCCTCAGGGATAAGAATATAGGGACCAGGGCAAGATGGAACCCCCCAGAGATGAAGATAGAGAGACCAGGACAGGATGAGATCCCCAGGGAAGAGGACAGGGCTGTGGGCTGAGCTGGGCCAGGCAAAGTACAGCCCCATGGGCTCCCCTAAGCACCAAGGGGTCTTGCCCTGTCTGCCCAAGCTGGGGTTCACCACTCCGAGGGTGAGGTGCCAGGTTCATTGCCATGGCAAGCTTGGGGAGGGGTTTGGCAACATCTTTGAGGTCCATCCACTGCAGCAGGCCAAGTTCAGGGCTCTCACCCATGTGAGCGTGGCCCTGGAGGGGCTGTTTCTTTTGGAAGGTGATTGCTCCACTCCGGATGAGCTTTTCCACCAGGGCTGAAGGTGACCATGATGTGGTTCCAGTAATCCATCCTCACACCCGCCCCCCCACAGCCCTCCCTGCTTTGCTTTAAGGAACAAACACTTTAATGTGGCAAACTCTGTAACACCCACAAATGGGGCACTCTCCCTGCCACCCACCCAGGGCATATCCCTCCACTGGTGGCTGGAGGAGGGGGCTAACTGGGGATATCCCTCCACTGGGGTCTGGAGGAGGGGGCTAACTGGGGATATCCCTCCACTGGGGGCTGGAGGAGGGGGCTAACTGGGGATATCCCTCCACTGGGGTCTGGAGGAGGGGGTTAACTGGGGATATTGGTGTGGCTAGAAGGGAACTTAGAACCATAGAATCATTCAAGGCTGGAGAAGATCTCTAAGGTGATCAAGTCCAACTTTATGGGAAGCTGGGGAGAGGTGGGAGAGTTTGTGTCAGATCCTTGTGGCGAGCTGCTCCTTGACTCATTTACTCCATGGGGTAAGGAAGGCTGAAAAGTAAAAAACCCAAATAACAAAGAAGCCAAATCAAACCCCATTGACAGCACCTTTCCTGGCAGTGACTGTGCCCAGGGGAGTGTCCACCCGGGCTGACGGCACCAGTCACTGAGCCAGTCATTTCCAACCTGACCTTCCTGCCCTGGGCACTGCTCCAGCTCCCTGCTCTTTTCCACTTGTCCCCAGGCAAGCTCCAGCCCCACGAGCATCTCCAGGGCTGTGCACATTCAGACAAGCCCCCCAGGTCGATGCCACCAACGTGCAGGGAGTGGTGTCCTGTGCTAGTGGCTCCTTGGCTGTGCTGGTGGCTGTGGTGGGGTGGGACATGTCAGGGCTGGGATTCCCACTGCAGGGTCAGCCTGCTTGGCCACCCCTTCCTCCATGCTTCGAGGACGAATCAGCCACACAGGGGCCTGTGTTTGCTCGGGGCTGGGATGCGAGACCCGAGGGCTTTGGCAGGTGGCTGTGGAATGTCTTGTGGAGGAGGTAGTGGCAGGAAAATGGGTGAAGGGGAGGAACTGTGGTGGTTCTGGGGCTTGCCTCCTGTCACCCAAGGCTGCACCAGCCCCGCTGGGTGCCACCCAAGGCTCCATCATCACTGCTGGGTGTCACCCGGGGCTGTGTTGTCCCTGTTGGGTGGTGCCTAGGTCTGCACCGTCCCTGCTGGATGTCACCTGGGGCTGCACTGTCCCTACTGGGTGCCACCCAGGACTGTGCTGTCCCCATTGGGTGCCAGCTGGGGCTGAACTGCCTCTGCTGGGTGCCCCCTGGGACTGCACCATCTCTGTTGGAAGGGAAGTGGCTGCACCATCCCCACTGGGTGTCCTTTAGGGGTGCACCATCCCTGCTGGGTTCCACTCAGGGCACCAGGAAGCAGGGGACCAGTGCCCAAAGTTCTCCCCTCTTCTAATGGAGGAGTTTGAGCCCTTTGCAGCCCTCGCCTCCCATGTCTGTGGGAGCAACGTGGGCCCCCACCTTGAGGCTGCCATGGGACAGGCTAGCTAATTAGAAGCAGGTTGTGGGGCAAAGATGCCTTGCCTGCCCCAGAAGTGCCCAGCCTGCCATTGTGGCTGTTGCCCAGCAGAAAATGATACGTTTCCCAGCTGCTTTTTCTGTCCCAGGACCCACAGAGAGGGCTGAGCTCCCCAGAGGCAGGAGCTGGGCTGAGCTTTCCCTCTGATGTAGGGGTGGAAAATGGGGCTGGGGTATAACCCAGGGGCACCCACCTGCCTCTCCGTGCCCCTGCCCAGAGGGATGTGGCGGGCAGTGCCTGTGGCATGGTTGCAGAGCTCTGCTGTCCGTGGGTAGTGTGGCTCTTCTGCAGCCCCGTTTTCCTCGGAGCAACGTAAACCCGTAATTTCTTGTCCTAACCACGGCTCCTGCCCTCTTGCGCTGCACCAGTTGCCCTCCCGGTGCCCACTATGCCTGTGCCAGCACCATGGGCGCCCAGACCCAGATCCCACCGATCTCCCCGCGGTGCTGTGGGAGCGGTGGGACATCAGGGACCGGCCCCAGCCCCGCTGCCGTGACAGCTCTTCGCTGCTCTCGACGCTTCCTGGGATTCAGGGTGTATCCCAGGAATGTTTTCCTTCCTTGGGCGGCGATCGGAGCGCACAGGGGCTGCTCTGTGCCCTGTCCTGGGCTGTACCCAGGCTGACCGCAGCTGGCAGAAGCAACGAGGCCCTCGCCCATCACGGCTGAGCTTTGAAGCTGGCAGCAGCACCGCAGCTGGTGGGAGCTCTGCAGACCTGAGCGCTCCCCACGGCCGGGTAGGTGGGCACCGAGGAAACTCAGGAGCAAGCAGGACCAGCCGGGAGACCCTGAGTGGCCAGCTGCTGCGCGGATCAGCGTGGGACCACCTCCCCCGCAAGGACACGGCGTCCCGCGGGAGAGGATGAGGAGGGACGGGGATCGTTTGGGATTGACACTGCGTTCTCCTCTGGCAGGTTTCGTGGAAGGAGCTGGGGGCTGCAGGCAGGCTGCTCGTACCCGTGCCCCCCGGGTAGGAAGCATGGCAGACACCGAGGAACCCCTCTATGATGCTGGGGAGGGTCCAGGGGATGAGAGCTCCCTCCAGAACGACTCTTTCCCACTCTCCTCGCTGGCCAACCTGTTTGAGAGCGAGGACAGCTCGACCCCCGCCGAGGCAGCTCGGGGTGCCCCCAGCGCTGGGGATGGGAAACAGAACCTGCGCATGAAATTCCATGGGGCGTTCCGGAAAGGTGCCCCCAAGCCCATGGAGCTGCTGGAGGCCACCATCTATGAGTCAGCCGTGGTCCCTGCGCCCAAGAAAGCCCCCATGGACTCCCTCTTTGACTATGGCACCTACAGGCACCACCCCAGTGAGAACAAGCGCTGGCGCAGGAGGGTCGTGGAGTGAGTACAGCAGTGCCCGGGCACCCCGGTGCCAGTGGGCAGCGATGGGGGTAGAGAGGGCACCCTGGGTGCAGCATAGTGGGGAAGGGGATGCCCAGCAGCTGGGAATGGGGACAAACCTCACCATCGTTCTCCGAGTGGAGTGTTTCTGGCAGGGGAGCTGCTCCCGGTCGGGTCCAGTGGCAGCACTGGGCTGTGCCACGCTGCACTGTGCCGTGTTGTGGGGTGGGTCTGCAGCTCCACGGTGCCGTGAGGCCAGAGCACAGTTCCCCTTCCCCCTTGCCCATGCCATGAATGGGGCTCTGTGTGTCCAGCCGCTCTCCTGGCCGGTGAGGATGTCTGGCTCCCCACCATGAAAGGGCTTTTCAGGAGGCCTCCACCCTCCCCGCGCCAGGAAACCGGAGCTGGGAGGGGGCAGCCCGCGCCTGGGCACACAATGTCCCTCTGTGCTGGGCACCTGGGGCGGCACCGTGGCCCCGTGCCGCTGTCCCCACCTACAGGTGCAAGGGGGTATTCCCACGCCACAGAAGGAACTCGGTCCCCTGGGTGGGCAGCGATGCCCTGTGTACCCCCGGCCCCACGGATCCGTGACTGGGACAGCCACCACCTGTCCTCCTTCCATTCCCAGTGCCGGGAGCTAACCGGTTGGCCCCAGCCTGCCCTGCTGCCAACTGCTCCGACCGGTCTGGCTTCACCCCTGGCACTGAAGCATGACCAAACCCGTGGTCCATCCCTGCTGGGGGGTACAAATGGGGGGTGGGTGTCAAAATACTGCAGCTGGCAGCTGGCAAGATGCCCAGCAGTCCCCACGGGTGATACTAGGAAGTGTGATGCTGGCAGCAGCAGGCTGCTGTGGGTTGGGAGGCTGCCCAACCCCCACGGATGACCCCACTGGTGCCCATGCCCTTTACTGGAAGCTGAGCAGCCTTAAGCTCATTGCACGAGTGGGGAACTGAGGCAGTGACTGCAGTTCCCAGCAGTGGTGTTTGTCCCACAGGAAGCAGCCCCCAGGTACGAAGGGGCCAGCTCCTGCCCCACCACCTGTCCTCAAGGTCTTCAACAGACCTATTCTCTTTGACATCGTCTCCCGTGGGTCCCCGGCCAGCCTGGACGGGCTCCTCACCTTCCTCCTGGCCCACAAGAAACGCCTGACAGATGAGGAGTTTCGAGGTGAGGAGCTGGGGCTAGCCCTACCTTGGCACCCCCGTGGTGCCAGCGTTGTGCCATGCGACTGGTGGGCGGTCCCCACGTTCTCATGGGGACGGAGATGCCCAGCCCTGGTATGGGCTGGGGGCTGGGAGGTGCAGTGCCCAGGAGGAGCTGGGGATTTAGCCAAGGGATTCCAGGGTGCTGAACTGAGCACCTCTCCAGGGTCTGGAGGGGCTTGCCCTGATGCTCATCTCATCATCCTTCACCCTCCCAGAGCCCTCCACAGGGAAGACCTGCCTGCCCAAGGCGCTGCTCAACTTGAGTGGGGGCAAGAACGACACCATCCCCCTGCTCCTGGACATCGCCGAGAAGACAGGCAACATGCGGGAGTTCATCAACTCGCCCTTCAGGGATGTCTACTACCGAGGTGGGCGGGCACAGGACCCCCTCCAGCCCTGCCTGGGTGTGAGGGACCTCAGGGAGACTGGAGACATAAGCAGTGGGGACCCTGGAGAAGATGGAGGCTGCCGGGGAAGTTGGGAATCAGAGTAGAAAGGACTCTGGAATGGATGGAGGGTGCTGGGGAGGTTAGGAATGGGAGCAGTGGGGACCGTGGAGTGGATGGAGGATGCTGGGGAGGTTGGGAATAGGAGCAGAGGGGATGCTGGAATAGATGGAGGATTCTGGGGAGGTTTGGAACAGCAGCACTGGGGACCCCAAAATGGATGGAGGATGCTCAGAAGGTTGGGAACAGGAGCTGCAGGGATCCTAGAGAGGATGGAAGGTGCTGGGAAGGTTGGGAACAGGAGCAGCAGGAGAGGATGGAAGGTGCTGGGGAGGTTTGGAACAGGAGCAGTAGGGACCTTGGAGAGGAGGGAAGGTACTGGGGAGGTTGGGAACAGGAGCAGCGGGGATCCTAGAGAGGATGGAAGGTGCTGGGAAGGTTGGGAACAGGAGCAGCAGGCATGCTAGAGAGGATGAAAGGTGCTGGGAAGGTTGGGAACAGGAGCAGCAGGCATGCTAGAGAGGATGAAAGGTGCTGGGAAGGTTGGGAACAGGAGCAGCAGGCATGCTAGAGAGGATGAAAGGTGCTGGGAAGGTTGGGAACAGGAGCAGCAGGCATGCTAGAGAGGATGAAAGGTGCTGGGAAGGTTGGGAACAGGAGCAGCAGGAGAGGATGGAAGGTGCTGGGGAGGTTTGGAACAGGAGCAGTAGGGACCTTGGAGAGGAGGGAGTACCCTAGAAGGACAGAGCAGCAAGGACACTGGAGAGCTGGGGTCCTTTGGGGAATTTTGGGGATTGGAGCAGCAGGTACCCTGGGACGTCTGTGGGCCTGGGGGGGTGAAGGTTGCAGGGTGAGGAGGGGGCTGACAGTTGCCACTGACACAGGTCAGACAGCCCTGCACATCGCCATCGAGCGCCGCTGCAAGCATTACGTGGAGCTGCTGGTGGAGAAGGGAGCAGATGTCCATGCCCAGGCCCGTGGGCGCTTCTTCCAACCCAAGGATGAAGGTGGCTACTTCTACTTTGGTGAGTGGAGAGCAAGCTAATGGGTCATGCCCTGGGGATGTCCCAGAAGCTGAACAAGAGTGATGGACCTCAGCTGCCTGATGGTTCAATAAGGCAAAGTACAATGCCCTGCACCTGGGTCAGGGCGATCCTTGATGTGGATCCAGGCTGGGGCATGATAAGGTTGAGAGCAGCCCTGCAGAAAAGGATTTGAGGGTGCTGCTGGATGAGAAGATGGACATAAGCCAGCAACAGGCACTCGCAGCCCAGAGGGCCAATGGCATCCTGGGCTGCACCAAAAGAAGCGTAGCCAGAGATGGAGAGAGGTGATTCTGCCACTCTGCTCTGCTGAGACCTCACCTGCAGTACCGTGTCCATATCTGGGGTCCCCAACACAAGAAGGACTTGGAGCTGCTAGAGAGGGTCCAAAGGAGGCCACAAAGATGATCAGAGGGCTGGAGCACCTTTCCTTCCAGGACAGGCTGGGAGAGTTGGGGCAGCTCAGGTTGGAGAAGAAAAGGCTCCAGGGGAGGCCTTAGACCAGCATTTCAGTATCTGAAGGGGACCTACAGGAAGGCTGGGGAGGGACTGTGGGGGTAGAATGAGGGGCAGTGGTTTGAAACTGGAGCAGGGTTGGACATCAGGAGGGAGCTCTGCTCAACAAAGGTGGCAAAACACTGGAACAGGTTGCCTTGAGTTGTGGCTGAAGCCTCAGCCCTGGAGACATCCAAGGTCGAACTGGAGGTGGCCCCGAGCAGCCTGCTCTAGCCGAAGTCCCTGGCTGCCTGCAGGGGGGTCGGCGGAGGCGAGCGCAGCGCTGTGCTGTCCCCGCAGGTGAGCTGCCCCTCTCGCTGGCCGCCTGCACCAACCAGCCGCACATCGTGCACTACCTGACCGAGAACGGCCACAAGCAGGCGGACCTGCGGCGCCAGGACTCCCGCGGCAACACCGTGCTGCACGCCCTGGTGGCCATCGCCGACAACACCCGGGAGAACACCAAGTTCGTCACCAAGATGTACGACCTGCTCCTCGTCAAGTGCGCCAAGCTCTTCCCCGACACCAACCTGGAGGCGCTGCTCAACAACGATGGCCTCTCCCCGCTCATGATGGCTGCCAAAACCGGCAAGATAGGGGTAAGGCGAGCCCGCTCTGAGCTGGGAGCCGTCGGCTCTCTGACACCTGCCATGCTCAGTGCATGCCACAGAATCTCAGAACCGTGGAGGTTGGAAAAGAGACCTTTGAGATGGTTGAGCCCAAACACTGGCCCGGAGCTCAAACTGCTGCTAACCCACATCCCTCAGCACCGTGGGCACTGCCAGGGATGATGACTGCCCCAGCTCCCTGGGTGGCCTGGGACAGTGCCTGAGAACCCTTCCTGTGAAGAAATTCTTACTCATATCCAACCTGAACCTCCTCTGGCATAACTTGAAGCTGTCCCTGCTCTGCTGGCTTCTCTCTGCAGATGATGCTGGATGTGCAGCCTGTTAACCTGACTAATTAACCTGGCTAATTACCCCCACTTCACCCCCCGTTGCATTCTGTCCCTTCCCTAATTAACCACAGGCCCTCAGCACGTCTAATCTTCTCCTCTGGCTTGCTCTTGTCCTCTGGTGGTGTGGGAGGGGAGTCATTGAAGATGCCAAAGCTACAGCCTTTTTGGGGGGCTGCTGCTGGTGTCCTGCACCCTGAATCCTGCTGGGTGGGAGGACAACAAGGTGCCAGGGTGGGATAGAAGGAGAACAGCATGTCTGGGGTGAGATAGGTGCCAGGCATGGAGTGGAAAAACAAAGTGCTGGGTTGGGATAGGGGAACTGGGTGTTTGGGGTGGGATGCAAGGAGAATTGGGTGTCTGAGGTGGGATAGGGGAACTGGGTGTCTGGGGTGGGATGCAAGGAGAATTGAGTGTCTGGGGTGGGATAAAGGAACTGTGTGTCTGGGGTGGGATAGGGGAACTGGGTGTCTGGGGTGGGATGCAAGGAGAATTGGGTGTCTGGGATGAAGTGGGAGGAGAGAGTGCTGCCTGGGGTGGGGTGGAAGAAGAAGAAGGTATCTCAAGCAGGCAGAGACCGGTTGTGGGTCTGCCTGTAGGCCAGCAGTGCTCCCTCTGGCAGATCTTCCAGCACATCATCCGTCGGGAGATCGTGGATGAGGACACCCGGCACCTCTCGCGCAAGTTCAGGGACTGGGCATATGGCCCTGTCTACTCCTCCCTCTATGACCTCTCCTCGTTGGACACCTGTGGGGAGGAGGTGTCTGTGCTGGAGATCCTCGTCTACAACAGCAAAATCGAGGTGTGCAAGGGCTGAGGGGAGAGAGATCACAGGATCACAGGAGGTCAGGGGTTGGAAGGGACCCAAAGAGATCATCCAGTCCAACCCCCCTGCCAGAGCAGGACCAGGCAATCGAGCGCAGGGCACACAGGAACACATCCAGGCAGGCCTGGAAAGGCTCCAGAGAAGGAGACTCCACAACCTCTCTGGGCAGTCTGTGCCAGTGCTCTGGGACCCTTCCAGGAAAGCATTTGCCCCTTGTGTTGAGGTGGAACCTCCTGTGCTGCAGCTTCCATCCATTGCTCCTTGTCCTATCCCAGGGAGCAGTGAGCAGAGCCTGTCCCCCCTCTCCTGACCTCCAGCCCTCAGATATTTATAAACATTTATTAAATCCCCTCTCAGCCTTCTCTTTTCCGGACTCAGCCTCTCCTCACTCCTGGGCAGTGCTCCAGTCCCCTAACCATCCTCGCAGCCCTCTGCTGGACTCTCTTGGGCAAATTCCTGTCCCTCTTGGGGTGGGGAGCCCAAAACCAAAGGCAGTACTCAAGATGAGGTCTCACAAGGGCAGCTGGAGCTGGGTCCCCTCTGACAGCACCCATCATGTCCCACCAGAACCGCCACGACATGCTGGCTGTGGAGCCCATCAATGAGCTGCTGCGTGACAAGTGGCGCAAGTTCGGGGCTGTCTCCTTCTACATCAGTGTCATCTCCTACCTCAGTGCCATGATCATCTTCACCCTGGTTGCCTACTACCGCCCCATGGAAGGCCCTGTGAGTCCCACAGCGGTGTGGCACAACCCCGCGGGTTGCTTGGTGTGGGGGGGGTGGTGGTGTTGCTGGATCTCTACCCCAGGCAGCCCAGGGATGATGAAGCAGCTCAGCTCTGTTCTTTTTCTGCAGCCGCCCTACCCGTACACCACCACCGCTGACTACCTGCGCCTGGCTGGGGAGATCATCACCCTTCTCACTGGCATCCTCTTCTTCTTCACAAACGTCAGTGCACCAAGGCAGGGGAGGGGTCCTCCTGTGGGATGGCCAAGCCCTCGTGGTCTCCATTCAAGGAGTGACTCGAGGGCAACAACCTCATGGTCAAAGGCATCGGCTCCTGATGTGATGCCTCCCTGGAGACTGGGACCTTGCCAAGCAGGGTCTTGCTCCCCTGACCTCCTCCAACCTCTTCTTCTCTCCCCCAGATCAAAGATCTGTTCATGAAGAAGTGCCCAGGTGTGAACTCCTTCTTCATAGATGGATCCTTCCAGCTGCTCTAGTACGTGGGGAACCCCCAGGACCTCCTTGAGCCACAGCACCGCTGGGCTTACAACGAGCAGTAGCTGGCGGTGGCTGCTGGGGCAGGATCTGACCCTGGTTCTCCTTCAGCTTCATCTACTCTGTTCTGGTGATCGTCACAGCGGGGCTGTACCTGGGTGGCATCGAGGCGTACTTGGCTGTCATGGTCTTTGCGCTGGTCCTGGGCTGGATGAATGCACTCTACTTCACCCGGGGCCTCAAGCTGACAGGGACCTACAGCATCATGATCCAGAAGGTCTGATGGCACCAAAGCTCTTCTGCTTCCCCAGCAGACCCGCTCCTCCTATGGAAGTGTAGCCCAACAGGAGCTTCCTCCATGGTTTCTTCAGGGTTTCTGGTGGCTCACCAACGCCTTGGCTCCAGCCCAGCTGTCCCTGTGGCATGCCTTGGAAGTGGTGCCCTGCCACGTGGCTCGGCACCATGACCCAGCACAACTCGTCTCCTTCTTCATCACTTGCAGATCCTCTTCAAGGACCTTTTCCGCTTCCTCCTGGTCTACTTGCTCTTCATGATTGGTTATGCCTCAGGTAAGGTGCCTGGCCAGTGAGAAGAGGCTTGGAGGAAGGACATGGCAGTGGCATGGCTCTGGAGCTCCTGCTCCATCCTACCCACCTGTGGGCTCAGCCTCTGCCTCCTCCTGTGATGGAGAAGAGCTTGGCCAACATGAAGCCACATGGAGCCCATCGTGGCTCCTGTCCTTTCTGCTGCCCCCATGGACTTGCCATCCCTGTCCCTTCTCCCCCAGCTCTGGTGTCCCTCCTCAACCCATGTCCCAGCAGTGAGTCCTGCAGCAAGGAACAGTCCAACTGCACAGTGCCCACCTACCCATCCTGCAGGGACAGCCAAACCTTCAGCACCTTCCTGCTCGACCTCTTCAAGCTCACCATTGGCATGGGTGACCTGGAGATGCTGGAGAGCGCCAAGTACCCCGGTGTCTTCATCATCCTCCTGGTCACCTACATCATCCTCACCTTCGTGCTCCTCCTCAACATGCTCATCGCCCTCATGGGTGAGACTGTGGGCCAGGTCTCCAAGGAGAGCAAGCACATCTGGAAGCTACAGGTACCAGTCCAGAAGCTGCACTGCGGCACCCCAAGCGCCGTCCAAGCAGCACCACCTGGGTGAGGGTCCCCCAGGCTTCCATCCCCAAGCACCAAGGGGTCTCTGGTGTTCCCAACAGTGGGCCACCACCATCCTGGACATCGAGCGCTCCTTCCCTGTGTTCCTGCGCAAAGCCTTCCGCTCGGGGGAGATGGTGACCGTGGGCAAGGGCACTGACGGGACCCCTGACCGGCGCTGGTGCTTCAGGTAAAGGCAGGAGGCCTGGAGAACCCTGGGCAGCTGGGCACCAGCAGCAGCTGAGCCCCTCCCACTGCAGCAAGCAGCATTTTGGGGTCCCAACACCATGAGTTCATTTGCTGGGCGGTTGGTACTAACCTGGAGCTGGGTGCAGGGATATGCAGGAGCTGCCAACTTGGCTCCATGCAACCCCTCTGGGTCTGACCTTCCTCACAGGGTGGATGAGGTGAACTGGTCCCACTGGAACCAGAACCTGGGCATCATCAGTGAGGACCCAGGGAAGAGCGACACATACCAGTACTATGGCTTCTCCCACACCATGGGCCGCCTGCGGAGAGGTGAGCACGGGGCCATGGGCTGGGGTCTGCAGGGAGGTGAACATGGTGCCATGGGCTGGGGTCTGCAGGGAGGTGAGTGTGGTACCATGGGCTGGGGTCTGCAGGGAGGTGAGCATGGGCCATGGGCTGGGGTCTGCAGGGAGGTGAGTCTGGTGCCATAAGCTGGGGTTTGCAGGGAGGTGAACAT
>VWYK01035970.1:0-36212 GCA_013399775.1 Semnornis frantzii
TTTTTTTTTTTAAATAGTGAAATGAGATTGTGTATAAAACTGATTTAACTTAAAATTTGATAGGCACACTACTTACATCATCAGTGCACAACATTTCTTGTGAATGTTTTGAAAATATTTAAGACACTGTTTACATCCAGTCCAGCCAACTGTTTTACATCCATAGTACAGACTGGTTTATATTCCTCTAACCTAAACTACCCTTAGTTTGCAGCAGTGTTCACGAGTAACTTCCTAGACAGACTGGTGCCACACTTTGGCTTTCTGGCAAATTCTAAGATGTGAAATAACTCCCTGTTTCAAATCTAATCAGTCATAGATGTTTCTGTGTAGAAAATCATATAATTTAAAATGCTTTGCTTCTGATTGTTAGATGGTAATATAAATACATTCTCACCAGCTTCTGTCTCTCTCTTTCAACTCCCTGTGTCAGGAGGTTGGAGTGAGGTGGTCAGTCTCTTCTCCCTAGTATCAAGTGATAGAATGAGGGGAAATGGCATGAAATTATTCCAGGAGAGATTTAGGTTGGATATTAGGAAAAATTTTGTTACTGGAAGAGTGGTCGGGCATTGGAACAGGCTGCCCAGGTTGGTGAGAGTCACCATCCCTGGAGGTGTTCAAAAAATGCGTGGACATGGCATTCGGAGACATGGTTTAATGGCCACGGTGGTCTTGGGTTGATGGTTGGACTCAATGATCTTAGAGGTCTTTTCCAACCAAAACGATTCCATGATTCTTGTGTTCACCAGGCAGAGTGTCCTGCTGAAAGGATGGACAAGTTAACAGCTGTGATATAATGAATGGGGGTCCTGCCCATATACAGCTTCGAAATTCTGCCTGAAGTAGTTAGGCTCTTAGTGTGAAATTGTTCTGGCTTCTGTGTGGCGTCCAACGCTAACCAACAAAGGTTCCAGGATGTCTTTCCCAGACCAGAAACAACAATCTGTTGTTAAGTCCTTTTGGGGACAAGGTATTAACCAGTTCCTAGAAGAGTTAATTAACCCCCAGGTCTTTCTGCCAGAAGCTGCTAGAGTGCAGCACTCACAATAAAGAAATCAGCTGCAAGTGCAAAGCACATGGGTGTCAAAGAGCCACCTGGAAAGGGGAAAAAATGAACAGGAAGAGTTTGGAATCTTTGGATAAGTGAGGACATTTTTGCTTAGTTTCAGATTAAGCCTGACTCAGTATAAATATCTTGGTTAAGATTCTGAGAGCTAAAAAGGTTCTTGATTCAGTGCACAAATTCTGGAACAAGAATCCTGTCAAAGAAATCCATTCTTTCTTCTCCCTCTTTTAAACCAAATTCACAGGATCACAGACTGCATCAGGTTGGAAGGGACCCTCAAAGGTCATTTTGTCAAAGAAATCCATGTTTTCTTCTCTTCTTCCTCTTTTAAACCAAATTCACAGGATCACAGACTGCATCAGGTTGGAAGGGACCCTCAAAGGTCATTTTGTCAAAGAAATCCATGTTTTCTTCTCTTCTTCCTCGTTTAAACCAAATTCACAGGATCACAGACTGCATCGGGTTGGAAGGGACCCTCAAAGGTCATCTTGTCCAACTCCCCAGTAAGCAGGGATATCTCCAACTGGATCCCATCAAGTCTGACCTTGAATGTCTCTAGGGCCTCAACCACATCCCTGGACAACCTATTCCAGTATGTCACCACTCTCAATGTGAAGAACTTCCTCCTAATATCCAATCTAAATCTACAACTGCTCCAGTTTAAAACCACTTCCCCTTGTCCTGCTGCTACAAGCCATCTAAACAGTCCCTCCCAGCCTTCCCATAGGCACCCTTCTTCACAAAGAGAGAAGCAAAACCAAGAAGAGAAGGCCTGGTGGATCACAGGTCATTTAAGTACAGCCCAACCTCACATCCCAGTGACACAAGAAGATGTAGAAGCTACAGTTGGTGTCAAACATCAAGCTCTCAAGCATCCTAAAACCACACAGTTCTCAGGGTGTTGATGCAACCTGGACTTTACCATTCAGCATGTTAGGCAAATATTTATGTCCTGATAGTATTAAAGTTTAAATAACTGATCTTTGTACATCTGCAACCAGGTTTTGGTATGTTGCATATAAGGTGCTTGGAATGGCTCCAGGAAAGAGGTTATGGCAGGTACAAGAGTCTATGGCCACTCAGCCATGCTGACTGGACAAAAGCTGAGCTTCAGCAGTTAGGGCCAAAATGGTCTCTCACAATTTAGCGATATGGGATAACTAAGCAAACCCAGAATTGTTGCAGGGGCCTATGTGAGACTCTGCTTCTGACCTTGTCACTGACTGATCTCAGTTCCCACCTCCATCTTCTTTTTCTCAGTCCCCTTCTCTTTTCATTATACTTCACCTTAGGCATGGACCAAATACACCAGCATACAGAAGAGGCTTAACTCCTACATTAGTGTGACCTACTGCATCCATCCTCTTTACACAGTGTTATTCAGTCTGAGTGTAAAGGTAAGACTTCCCTGCCTGGGGAATTCTGGATGTTAGCTGCCCAGTCAGAAAAGTAACCACTGATCAAAGGCTTGGAATGAGAGTTAGAAAGCATGTACAAACCTGGTACATGGCTATTGCAGCTAATACTATTGATGATGGAGGACTATTTGGGTTTGGTGCTTGGTAAAATTTCTCACCAAAAAACAACCCCAAAGACCTTCAAAGGTCTTTTTCTTTTAATCTAACAGAAAGCCTACTAACAAGGGGTTTGATTGTAATATTTATCTAGGTCATAAAAAGATCTTGAAAGAGATATCACAAACAGTAAGCCTTTGTTCTTAGACCAGCCACATAAAGGCCAACTTCCATTGTGAACATTTCTGTTGCTGCTGTGATCTGATCAGATCAAATCTCCTTAGTGAAACAAAAATAAGGCTCTGAAGCTTTTGCCCAGGCTCTAAGCCATCACAGTATATGCAGTTGAGCTCATAAAAAACTGTGCAGTGTAAACACACTTTGCTTCATGGAGCCTCTGTAGCAATTACAATCTAAAAAAGAAACCATTTCATTCATCAGATGATTAACGAGTGTGTGTGGGAGACTCCCTCAGCCTCTCCCTTAAGTTGCTAGGATGCTGAACTCAAATATAGCATTTTCCAACATAAAATCAGGGCAAGTGAGTACTGCAACAGTTCCTATCATTTACCTAAGGCAGTAAGTCATTTAATGACCTGACAAAGTAGAAGGACCACAGGGGATGATGAAGGCAGAGAGAGCCTCAGCTAGTCTTCAGAAGAGGACCATCAACATTTCTTATGCTCCTCCAGTCCTAAGGAAATGAGCTTCTGGAGGCTTCAGTGAGGACTGTGTTGCTACAGCTGTTTTCCATCAGAGATGCTTGTTCAAAGCTGCACACACCACCTGAAGGCACTCACTGTCACCACTCAGGTATTCTTGCTTCACACTCTGAATCTGTGCTGACCTTCTTTTTCTTTGAAAGTTGTCATGTGGCAACTGCCTGGTCTAGACAAGAAGCCACTCCAGGCAAATAGCATTTCCTTCCTCTTAAGTTTCCTTTCCCTCTTAGCTTTCATTTTTTGACTGTTTTTCACACAGTGGATTTAGCCGAGGGACAAGATGTCCCTTTTTGTGCTCACTGGATAATTGGAAGAAGCCAGGATTAAAACTCCCACCTGGAAAAGATTGAAGTGATAATAGGAAAGGGCTCTCAAGAACGACAGCCAAGTTTTTAGCTTACAGGAGGCCAGCTTTTCACACAAGACACAAATTCTGGAGAAAGCAGCAGTAAGTGAAGAAGCAGCATTCAGACTAACTCCCAGGGTCAGAAGCAGAGCTCTGTACAGCTTTACTTGCAAAGATAACCTTTTCAGAAAGCTCATCAGCACTGTCACGCCTGTGAAATAGTGGTCAGGCATAAAAGAAAAACAATGGTTTGGTAGCTGAAGTCAGCAAAGATGACTAAATGCCTAGCCAGGGGGAAATGCCACACCTGCACTCGTAGGGCCAAATCTGGGCACATCATTTATTAAGGAAAAAATTATGGAGGAAGGTGCCTAAATATGTGGAGCCAAGCAGAACAACTGATGACAAAGAGATGTTTGCTTTTGCAAGTATGTTTGTCTGCACCCTTTTTTAAAAGGTAATGAAAAAACAGGCTGCAAATGCCCAGTGACAGAAGGACCATAAAAATAGTACAAAAGAGACAGACATCCAATCTGCATAGCACTCAAGTTAGAATCCTGCTCCACTCTTTTCTGGAGGCATTGGGAGGATACCTTCTGAGTGTCTGTGAAATAGGGTTTAGATCAGAATAAATTTGAGTTAGCTCTTAACTTCTCAATGGAGTGTGACAATTACACTCACAAGTGTAGCTGGAAGAACTTCATATTGTAGACCTTTGTTGTGCAAAGGAGACCTAAGAAGTGAAGAATGTAGGAAAGCAGCCAGCAGCCTTTCTGAAAGAGTTCCTGAAAAGCATTTAGAGTGGAAGGCAGCAGATCTGAAATAGACGCTCCATGCAGTGCATGCAGAAAGTTATGCATCCCATTTCTGAATCCATAAAACACCTGCAGTCTGATACCTAGGGAATGCTAAAACAGAAATTCCCATGCAGGTTGTATTTTACATTGTGTCCCTACCCAGCTCTTTTTGGAGAGGAAGCTAGTGAAGTCATCTGGCACAGCAATCTATCATGCAAGCCAGCCAACACTCAGTTCTGTTTTCTGCACAGGGCAATACCAAACTGTCTCACAAATACCCCTGATCTGTGGAAGCACTGGTTATTTTGGACTGAAGGCACCCTCCTCCTCCTGTGTTACAGCTCTTTGGGTGAGTGAAGTTCCAGATTCGCTAGGTCAGAGACATGCTGGGGGCTGTTTGGTGCCGGCCGAGGGAGGGCAGGGAGGAGATCTGCTGTGGGACTGATAGTGCTCTATGCACGTGTTCAATCCAGAAACCATCCTTAGAGGCCCTTCTTCTCCTCCCTTGCAGTTCTTAACATCTCATTCAACTTAAAGAAGTTCTTGCACAATGACACAGCTTCCAAAGGAAGCTGAAAAGCGCCAGAAAGAGCCTGTTGCAAATTAGGAGGAAGACATAAGCCTCATTTGCCTCAGGTAGAGGACAGAATTGTACTGACCTCCCCCATGACCTGGGTGAGCGCTCCTAGCTAAAAGCCACTTAATTCAAGATGTGCAGTAAGAGCTCACCACTCCATTTTACAACACTGCTGCTTTTTAGGTTGGGTATGAGCTACAAGCATGCCTACACCAAAACAGTTGTGCAGGGTAGCTAGATTCATAGAATCATAGAATGGTAAGGTTGGAAAGGACCTCAAACATCATCCAGTTCCAACCCCCTGCCATAGGCAGGGACACCTCCCACTAGCACAGGTCACTCAAGGCCTCGTCCAGCCTGGCCTTGAACACCTCCAGGGAGGGAGCAGCCACAACCTCCCTGGGCAACCTGTGCCAGTGTCTCACCACCCTCACTGCAAACAACTTCCTCCTAACATCCAGTTTAAATTTCCCCTCTTCCAGTTTAAACCCATTGCCCCTTGTCTTGCAATGACAGGACCTTGTCAATAGTTCCACCCCAGTCTTCCTGTAGGCCTCCTTCAGATACTGGAAAGCTACTCTAAGGTCTCCTTGAAGCCTTCTCTTCTCCAGGCTGCAGAGCCCAAACTCTCTCAGCCTGTCCTCAGAGCAGAGCTGCTGCAGCCCTCTGATCATCTTCGTGGCCCTCCTCTGGACCTGCTCCAACAGTTCCATGTCCTTCCTGTGCTGGGGGCTCCAAAACTGCACACAGTACTCCAGGTGGGGTCTGAGGAGAGCAGGGTAAAGGAGGAGAATCCCCTCCCTTGCCCTGCTGGCCATGCTGCTCTTGCTGCAGCC
Organism: Semnornis frantzii; assembly: GCA_013399775.1. Taxonomy (NCBI): domain Eukaryota; kingdom Metazoa; phylum Chordata; class Aves; order Piciformes; family Ramphastidae; genus Semnornis; species Semnornis frantzii. The sequence continues at coordinate 5,859 of VWYK01035970.1, forward strand.
CAGGGCTGGGTTGCTGTCTGGGCTGCACTCACACTGCAACTGCTCATGTTGAGCATTTCATCACCCCAGACCCCCCAGGTCCTTTTCCTCAGCGCTGCTCTCTATTGCATTGAACCGATCAGCCCTAGGCATTGCTAGGTATCTGCAAAACGCTCCATGCACAAGTGTGGACATTGTACTTCAGGACGTGCTTTCATGGATATGGTGGTCTTAGGCTGAAGGTTGCACTCGATGATCTTAAAGGTAGCTACCTTCCAATAAAAGCAACTCTGAGATTCTGCTCTACGAATCCTGACATGTGGGGCAGGGCACAGCAAGCTGGACGCTTCTAAGATCAGGTGCAGGCGAGGCTACTTCTCAAGTCCTCCCCTGCATGCCTTTGTGTGTTTCAGTAACTTTGTACCCCACGTAAGTACTTTTCCCCAGCAAATGCGTGTTACAATCCTTGTCTGCCTTTGGGGAAAAAACTGCAACAGAACAAAACGGCCAAATAACTGCTTTGAAAAGGGCAGGGCACAAGCCCGGTGCCGAAATTCTGCGCCGGGATGCAGAACACGCCCAGTTTCTTGGCAGCTGTGAGGGGAAAGCAGAGGGTGGGATGAGAGCAGCCTGACGCACTGGGACAGCCGAGTGCAGGCTGCGAAGGACCCGTTCCCAGGCTCCCCGCCCGCAGCCCCGCGTCCTGGCGGCCCTCGGACCNCGCCGAGCCGAGGCCTCCCTGCCCCGGGGGCGGAGCGGCCGGTAACGGAAGGCTGGGCGGGCAGGCGGCCGGGAGGGCGGCTGGTACAGCCGCCGAGAACACGGGCTGCGCTTAGAGCGGCTTGCCTGTGCAGCACGAAGGATAGGCAGGGTGTTGCAGGGGTGAAGAATGGAGGAAAACGAGCGTTAAGGGGATGTGCAATGAGGGAAAAATATTCTAAAAGAACAAAAGCAGAGAAGAATAACAAAACACTGGCAAGTAAATTCCTCACCCGGACTGGAAGCCTCCTCACCTTTATAAAATTGTCCACTAGGAACCGATAAGGGTATTGGAGGGCAATGGAGCTGGCACAAAGCATAGAAAGCAGGTCTTAGCAGGAGGAGTTGAGTCGACCAGAGAAGAGGAGACTGAGCGGAGACCTCAGTGCTCTCTGTACAACTTCCTGAAAGCAGATTGGACTGAAGTGGGGATTGGTCTCCCAACTAACAAGCAACAGGGGAAGAGGAAATGGTCTTGGGTTGCACAAGGGGAGGCTTAGATTGCTGGTTATGAAAAATTTCATCATCAAGAGGGTTGTTAAGCCCTGGCACAGGCTGCCCAGGGAAGTGGGCAGAGATCACTGACCCTGGAGGTATTTAAGAGATGTGTAGATGTGGTGCTGATGGACATGGTTGAGTGGTGACCTGACAGTGCTGGGTTAGCAGTTGAACTTGGTGATCATAAAAGGTCTTTTACAACCAAACCAATTCTATGATAAAGGGCCAGGCAAGACAAAACCAGGCTGTGGAGTACAGCCAGGGTACAGGAGCCAGCTTTTACAGGCTTTGCTCAATGCAAGCATTTTAATCTGTACAAGGCGAGGCCACACCTTGAGTACCGCCTTCAGTTTTAGGGCTCTTGCTACAAGGAATGCATTGAGGTGCTGGAGTGGGTCCAGAGAAAAGCAGCAAAGCTGATGGAGAAACAAGCCTTGGGAGGAGTGGCTCAGGGACCTGGGGTTGTTTAGATTGGCACAAAGGAAACTGGTGGGAGGTGCCATCACTCTACAACTACCTAAAAGGAGGTTGGAGCAAATGGGCATTGGTACTCCTCTCCTTAGTAACAAGTGATAGGATGAGAAGTAGCTGCCTCAAATTGCACCACAGGAGGTTTAGATTGGATATTAGAAGAAACTTCTTCACTGAAAGGATCATGAAACACTGAAATATGCACCCCAGGGAGGTGGTTGAAGCCCTGTCCCTGCAGCTGTATAAAAGAGGCAGAGGGACATGGTTTAGCACCAGTCTTGGTAGAGTTAGATAGCGGTTGGACTCAATAATCTTAAAGCTGTCTTCCAACTGAAATGATTCTGTGACTCTAAGATGATCATACCGATTCAGCTCAGTCTAAGTAGTGTTAAAAAATGTGTTTGCTGGCTGCTTGGTGCTTGATCTTTTTCTTCTGGTCTTTTGCAGGTGTAAAGAACCAGCTCATCTCTGTCTCTTTTTATTTCCAATATGGCTGACCTTCTGATGTACACTCAATCTGACTGAAGCTAAGTGGAAGCAGCTTGCATTCTTATCCTGTTTCTGATGGCCATTATGTTCAGTTTTCTACATTACCTTATACTAAGTAGGATACTTAGGCTTCCTAAAGAAAATTGAATGATCTGTAGCTGAAGTGATTCATTTGCCTGTTATTGTAATTCTTAATAGAGGAATCTGGGAATGAAAAAGAGGGGGTAAAAGAGAGGACAGGGTAATTTTTATTTTTAAAAAAAAAAGTAATTTCAATTTTCATTTTGCGTTTAAATACAATTTCTGGAAATTGATGCTGTTCAGAAAAGTGGCTGCTTCTGAGCTAGCTCTTGAGCACACTGCTGTATGTCCACAGCCACAGTAGTAAGGTGATGTTTTAGTAGCACTGGATGGGAGGCATAGGTACCAAAAGCACTGGATCTACAATGTACTGGATTATGTTAGCCAAAAGCATGGCCTAATCTGGACTGTTGGAAATGCAGAACCTCAGTTCTCCATGTCCTGTCATTGTGTCCTGCAGGTCATGTCTTTAAGAGTCACCTAGTAAATAAGATGAGTCTCCACTCTGCTGAGGTTGCACAAGCCAATGCCTTTTGGCATTTGACTTGCAACTCTCAACAAGCTGTAAGGTAGTCCCATCTGTGGTGGAAGGCCTGGAGCACATACCCTGGGTGTCCGCCTTCTCTCTCCCCTTCTCGGGGTGGCGGGAGAGGCGGGAAAGCAGACAGAAGCCTTGGCGCCTAGCGGTCTGCAGAGGTCACGGTGCTGGACTCATGCGTCTCCCCTTTTTTGTGGAGTGGCTTCGGATTGGTTCAAGGTGTGTTTCTTGTCTGTTGCTATTGGTCAAAAAACAATCGGTCAAAACGCTTAAAAAAACCCCAGCCAAGTCGTTTGGGGGCCGCTTTCATTTTGGGGCTGCTGTGTGTCTGTGCTGCGTGGCAGGGGACTTGTCCTCTTTGCTCGGACAAACGGCAAACCTGATTCCTGTCTGCTCGCCACACCAAGCCAAGGGACTGAAGGGCTTGCCCCGCGCTGGGGTGTAGCTGTCTGCCTGAACTCGGCCCAGCCGGAGTCTGTCTAACTCTCGCCGAGCCTAGGTGGCAGCCCAGTAGCGGTTTGCGACACCGGGACGTGCCGACTCGTTGCTCCAGCCCGAGAGGCGACCCCCCCCCGCCCTGGTCGTGCGCTGCAGCCGATCGGACTGCTCCAGCCCGGGAATCTGGATCTCGCTTCGTCCAGGGGCTCCACACTCCGAGACTCTCCCGGGAACCACGGAGGATTTGCCTCGCGCCCGTGGATCTCCTCAGACAACGTGTTCCATTGGAGCTACGCAGGCAGCAAAGCCCCACGCGTCACCGCCACGTGAAAGCCATCACGTGGCAGGAGCCATATTTTTCTTCATTTAAGCTTTTATGGATAATTTGGATTATAAATACTGAGACTCCGATCAGTGAGTAAACTAAACTCTCTTTTCTAAAGTTCCTAAAGTTCATGTTTGATCTTCAAGCAGTGTTTGTGCTGCAGGACTCTCTCTAGTTATTTAAATTTTCTAAAAGTTTACAACAATCATATTAATTAATTTGAATATATATATATATATATATATATATTCTGCAAAGACAGTTTAACCAACCGCATAGCAGAATCTATTTATTAATTGTAAATAAGTTTGGGGGAATTTACTTTGTTTAATAAAGTTTGGCTAATATTTTCATATCAGCCTCATTACCATTCATTTGTAACCCAGATTCAAATCCCCCCAAGACACCATCTCCTGCCTCTCCATGCAGTGGTCAGATCACTCCTTCCAGGACTTTTCCTAACAGGATCTGAACTCTTCTTTCCCTGATGTCCCTATGTCAGCTGGTCCGCTTCCAAAATCTTATGGAATCACTTGGGCTAGAAACAACACCAAAGTGCCTGTCTTCATACTGATCTGGGTTATGTACCTTTAATTACTGATACTTGTGTTACTTCTGTGTTACCTATATGTGATGGCATATGTAATTTCTGTGATCCATTCTAGTTGTTCTGGATTACAACGCACTCAGGCACTGAAACAACAGTTCTAAGGCCACCGAAAACAGGACCTGTATATCTGGATCAGTGGTTTTGCTAAATTTGGAATCCTGTGTTTAAATGAAACACAGGGAATCTGACAAAGCCAAATAAACCACTTTAGGGAAAAACCTACAGAATTCTGTCAGGTCATGTGGGGTATTACAGACATACCTGGCAGCACCTGTTGTTTTTCTGGAAGCACCTGTTGTTTTTTACAGATTTACAGTGTGAGGAAATGCTTGTGATACTTACTAGATATTTGAGCATATTTATTTTCTCTTAGGTTCTGCTTCTCTCACTTAGGTCTGCACAGATGGAACTGGATACCTGAAATTCTGAATATTTTCAGGATTACTCCTAGCTGTAATAAATATGAAGACAGTAAGTCTGTAGTAAGTCTCGTATCTACTGAGCCTACCGCCACAACACCCTGTTCTAGGTGCTGACAGTAAGAACCAGAATCAGGATTTAAACATGTTTGCCCCCATTTAACAAGTCTCAAAGTGTGTCTAATGTGGATACTTTACTTACAATCCTGTTGTAACTTGTTGATGCAGGTGGGAAACACCTAGGTTTTTGTGGATCCTTCAGCCTGGGCCTCCAGCCCTTTGGCCATCTATGCAAATTCACAATCCGAAACTGCCTTAACTGACCCCTGACCTGTCACTGAGTTCTAGGCCTTGCTTCACTAACTTCAACGTGAAGTAGCTTAGCCTGAAGCAGGGTCTAGAGCCCAGTGACAGGTCAGGGGTCAGTTAAGCAAGCTTCAGATTGTGAATAAAAACTTAAGAAGTGGCTGAAGCAGCAGGTAAAGCAAGACTGCTCTCCTTTCATTACTATAGTCTTGTAGCACCTCCGCTTTTATCAGTTCTGTGCATTGAGTTTCGTTTATCACTGAACAGTGCTCACACACTGGCATTACCACTGCAGACTGGCTTCTGGGTTAAATCTTTTTGATACAGTTATTAAAAACCTCCAAGTTTAAAATGCGTAAATCCGAAGGCGATAAAAGATGCCATTGTATTCAACTACTGTGCTTGTGTGACTCAAAGGCACAGCTCCCTTGTCCGTTAATGCAGCTGTTATTTTCTCTTGCACTGTGCTGATATCTCCCATCCCTTCTTGCAGGGTGGAAGTAATGCAATTCCAAATGATGCAGATGAGCATGTTATATTTTGATGACAAAAGGCACACCTACACAGCCACCTCAGTTTGTTCTGTCACTTGCGAGGATGATGGAAAGTAAAACATGAGTTGTTTCTCTGCCAAGCTGCCTGTGTTAAGCAGAGACGTGCTTCTTGCTTCTCTGTTGTCTCATGCAAGCCACGTACACAGAGGGAGCTAGACACCTGGCAGGCACTATGAAAGGATAAAGAAAGGGGGTAAAAAGAAAAGATGTCCACTATACCAATGAAAACACCAAAAACTAAGGAAGAGTTACTAACAGAATTTTACCATGTCCTAGATTTATGCAGCTTCTTCCAATTAAGTATGGAGACACTTAAGCATATTATTAATTTCAAGAAACACCATACATGAAGGTTCATTTATAAAAGGTCAGTAAATTCTCTAGTAGATTTTGTAACAAATAGTCATTTTTCTCATATTCTGGTATTGATTGCAACAGACTGGTTTATTGCCATGATTTAACAGCAGCTGTGATGTCTCCTAGTGATGTGCTTGTAATATTTCCAGTGTATCCCACTCCAGTTTTAACATGCTAATAAAATACCTTAATAATGTGCAATCTTTATAAGCTCCCTTAAAATGTTGCTAGGATATAGTCTTTATTGAAATAAGACCCAAACTGGTGCTCTCTCTTGTATTTAATGGAGTGGATTTAATACTGAAAAAATGTGCTTCCAGTCAAAGAAAAAGGCCCTTGTGTGTGCTGGTTGTGCAGATGACATTTGCCAGTTGTAATGAACTCAGACTGTGAAATTCTAATAGCCACAAAGGTTATCCATGGTGAATGACTTAATACCTTCTAAATTAAGGCATATAACCACACTCTAGTGATTAATGCATTAAATTACTGATTTCTTACATGTAAAACACTTACCAAATGTGTATCTTATTGTACCTCTGGGCTCACCTATAATGTACAATAGGCAGGTGAAAAGTGTGATCATTTCCCACAGGCTTCTTCTAAAGCAGCCTTCCACCCACACTAGATCAATGCTGTAATAAGGTCATTATTTTTAGAGACACACATTTCCATATCTTGCATAGGTAATGACATTAACTTTCTTTACCTTATGAGTCTCAGTTGAAATTATCATATTAAATAGAAACAATGATTTGGGTTTTTTTCCCCACCTGGATTTCACAACACAAGAAATTTATGATGTTCTTAATAAATCTCCAGCTTAAAAAAAAAACAAAAACAAGCAAGCCATTGTGGGTTGTGTTGAATGTTTGGGGAATTATTGAAGTGGTTTAGAATGCTTTTGTGAAAGCAGCGAACTCAACAGTTTGTCCACAGAATGGATAGACCAAGAAAAGATACATTTTCTCTCTCCATGCATCTAGAAGGATGCAAAATGAGCCTCTGCAAGTGAATTTTTTTTCCTGGTTTAGGTAGCAACAATTTTGATCTGAATGTGCTTCTGTGAGCTTCATTCTTAGTGAGACTGGAGACTTTGGAGAGGCAGGTTTTTGCATTTATAGCCTTTGTAGCCTCGGCTAGCACTGAGTTCGCTGCCAGATATGACTCTGTTAATTTGAACAAAGAAGAGAAAAGTCAGAAAAGTCTAGCTGAGCAACATTTGACTAGTTGATGAAGGGTTCTATCAGTCTCAACATAAGAATAATTCAACATATTAGCGTGAAAATAGATTCATAGAATGGTTTGAGTTGGAAGGGACCTTTAAGATCATCTAGTGTCAACTCTCCTACCATGGGCAAGGGACACCTTCCACTAGATCAGAATGCTGATACTTTTTTAACATGTTGAAGTCTTAAGTCTGGTCTGCTGAAATTAGAGTGGTCAGATCTACGTAAAAAAAAAAAAAAAAAAATTAGAGCTGTGCTTACCCTGCTTTGGGTTCTTAAAAATAAGGTAAAAGTATGCAGAACAGTAGTCTCTGAGGAACTGATTCGGCCTGCACTGCTTCTCTTCAAGGTATGATTAGGTTGTAGGAGAAAAATGTACTTACACACTTAAAAATGCATATAAATAATACAGCCCCTGATTGTTCAACCTCCACAGCTGTACAGGGCAAATCCCTATTTCAGGCCAGCAAGGCATAGCAGCAGCTTCCCTCTGATGAGGCCAGTTGGAGTAGAGTAGAAGGAGACCTTTGTTCAGGCAGTGCCCAAGGGGCAGGCATCTGTTCCCCATATTCTGCAAAGAAAAGCTGTCTGGAGCTGAAACCTGGTTTTATACTAACCTAAATACCTTTCAAGTGTTGGGGCTGTAGTAAAATGGCTTGTGACAGCTTTCATGTTACTGAATTCTCCAGAATTTATATGTGTGTACACACACACAGACTCGTGCAAGCTCAGGCCTCTGCCCAGGAATCACTCAGTGCATGCAGTATCCGGTAAGACAGGAGAGAGCCCCAAGAAATAATTCCTGCAGCATTAACAAGAGAGAAGATGGAGGTAGAACAAAATCCACTGCTTACACCGAAAGAAATGCCCCGTGAAATTGAAAATTGTAGATGCTGACAAGGTGCCAAGGTTCTGGGGTTTAACAGTCAGGACAGCCTCGTGACTTCTCCAGACACCCCTCCGTTAACAGCAGCATATTCAGCTGGGATGGTTGAGCTGCTCCGTTCTGACCATTTCTCCAACTGTGGAAATGGCAGATGAATTGCTACATGTCATGTGCCAAGGGTGAAGAGCTTAAACCCAGCGCAGCACTTCTGGCACTGCCAGGAGCACTCTTGTAAGTATCTCCAAAGTAGTTTATTAGAAAAGCACAGAATATCTTTAATTTTTTTTTTTTTTTTCATGTGGCAAGATGCCTGCAGCCATCAGAGTAATAATCTAAGGTCTGAGCACTGCTTCCTCTCTGTTCTTGGTAAAAATGTGATCTTATTTACACAGGTTTAAGAGGAAGGACTGCTGAGCAGCCACATGGGTTCCCAGCTTGGCTGATAGCCCTTCAGGTGCTGCTGCTTCTGGCTCTTTCGCCCAGGGTAGGAGAGGCCTCAGACGCTGCAGGTAGTGAGACCAGCCCTCCACAGAGCTGTACTGGAGGCCACACTTCCCACAGCACCCTGCCTCCACAGCCCTCTCCAGAGAGGTGACCTGCCACCCAGCTTCCTGCCCCATACCAGGTAACCACATCGGCTGGGGTCTCACCTGCTGGGACAGAAAGATATCACAGCAGCTCTGCATCTCTTTCCACCTCACTCAGTGCCTGGTTTAGCTAGGCTCCAGCCACTGCTGCTTGCACTCCTCCTTTTATGCTGACAGCAGCTGCTGGCCACGAGTAACTGGAAAAGTGCTTGGAGCAGGATGTGGCATTGCTTCTGGCTTCATCCACACCTGAGAGCTCAGCCTTTACCATGTGAAATGTATTTCACTTTTGTATGGCCTCTTCTTGTATTTTTCCTACCTATTTTGACTTGACAGCAGATTCTGCTCATTTTGTGCTATCAGCACAAGCCCTAAACACTGTTCTTATCTACACCTGTTCCTGTCGTGGAAAGTGCTGCCTAAGGAAAGGAGAGATGCTGCAGAGGCTAAACTTCTGTGACTTGCTGCCTGTGAAGCAACCATCCCCTCACAAATCATGTTTCTCTGAAAACAGCAAGCTTGACATTTTCAGTAACCCCACAAATTTCTGATAGTTCCTATTTACTTTGTACATTCCTGAGAATTTTGTGTCTAGTCACCTTTACTACTGGTTTTCCTGGCCACTGCACCAGCATCTGTCCAGGTGGAGCTGTGCAGGACAGGGGCCAGAAGAGCAGCAGAGATGGACTACAATAGCATAAGCTTCTCTCTTTCACACTAGTGTATAAAGTGCACATTGAGAAACAGCTTTCAGAAATGGACAGCTTTTAAGACAGCAGAATCGGCTCTCTGTGACTGTGCCAATGGGTAAAGCAGTTGCTCAAGCAGAGCATTTCCCAGTTATCACAAATTTGTTCTTTTGATTTTTGTTTTTCCTACCTTCTTAGAGTTATATGGGAACAGTTGTATTTGGCTTCTGCATATGTGAGTCCCTCTTCATGGGGAAATTAAAAATCTATTGCAATCTGCTTGGCATCAGTTTCCCTGTAAGCTTTCAGCACATACTTACTGCCTTCCACAGTCATTCTTCATTTCTTTCTCTGTGACCCCACTAATTAAAGCCTTAGCTTATTTTCCTTTTAAGGTCCAAACTCTCTTCACTCTGTAAAAGAGAAAAATAGTAATTAAATGTCAAAGGTCTTTAAACTGTTGTATTTGTGTTGCAACCTGTAATCATTACCCTGGACTACCTCTGACCAGCAGCTTGGAGCGTGAGCCTTCCTCACTCAGTAAACAAATCTTTTCCATAGTGCTTAGATATGTAATTGCATGGCAGGGGCTGTTTCTTTCCAGCAAAAGCACTTGCACTAAGCTTTTGGGAATTCAGTGCAACCATGGGCCAATATTATTTTAGTTTACAGCTGGTTTTGCCTTCCAGGGTCCTAATTCTGAATATGAGATTTGGCTGCCCTGTTGTGAACTTCCTGTTCTTTAAGGGCATGACTAATGCAAACAGGAAAATGAATGCACAGGGACAACACAACAATGAGGCTATTCCCAAACCTGATTTTTTGGTTTGTTTGCTTGTTTTATTTAAGCTTTTTTTTTAAAAAAAATGTTTAGTTTTCAATGATACTTACTTTGGAGTTGAAAATACTACATCATGCACCCAGGCCTGGGGAACATACTGATGCAGTGATCTGATAGCATTGAATGCTGTTGATGTAAAAACCTAAAAGGGCAAACCTAATGGGACAAAACAAGGAAAAGCTATTATAAAGCTCTGCCACAGGAGGAGACTCATTCTGCCATGGTATACCAGGTCAGTGCCCAGCATACCTGAGCAGGTGGGAGCACCAACATGGACAGCTCAGGGTGGCATAAGGGCACAGCACTGCTTTCTCCCTGCTGCACACAAAGGTGTTGGTTTCCCAGTTCTTGTGTCATTCACTGATGTGGCTACAGGCTCTGCAGATGTGTGCTGCTGTTGTAGGTAGGATGATGGACCCCAATAAATTGGAATTTACCCCTAGAGTAAATTACCAAGCAAACTCAGCACTTGGAAGCAAAAAGAAGGCTGTATTTAAAAAGGTGAACTACATATAAAAGGTATAAAAGGCAATAAACATATACAGCGTATATTTACATATATTTACAATTCAGAAGCAATACAAAGATGCCTCTGTACTGATTCACACTTTCCTGGGCAAGGGAAAAGCAAATAGCTCCCCACCAGTCCCCCATTTTACAAGGGAAAAGAGAAAAGCAAAGAGAAAGCTCTGCTGCTACTTAGCTGTAACAAGAATGTCAGCCAAGGTCCACCAACCAGCAGTAACCAGAGCAAGAAGAGAAAAGGAAGAAAGAAGAGTTGTGCAAATTATATCCCAATCAGTAATCCAGATTGGATTACTGGAAAGATATAGACCTATCTATTATTGTTCTTCTGTATTCAACCCCTTACTTTATTTGCCTTCTACTTAGAGATCTCCAAAAAGTTCCCATTCTTGTTTATAATTAAGAACTAGGCTAGAGTGCCAGCTTCAAACCATCACAGCTGCAGACATGGGTGGTGTCAGACACCCAGGGAACAATGTCATTTACTGATTATTTGGGAAAAACATCCTCTTTCTACTTAGTGAATGTTCAGTCTTGGGCCTCAGAAGTACTGTGCAAGGAGTTCAGTCTGCTTTTGAGCTCATGATTAATTTCTTGAGAAAAGATTTCTTTCTGAAGAAACCCAAAATTTATCTTGAGTGGGCTTTTTTAATATAAATTATTTTTAACTTATGTAGGAGGAAGGAAGCATTTGGAATATGAGAGGGAGTGACAGGTGGTTGTTCTTGCCAGCACTGCAAACAAACTGAGGCAAGGCCACTTTTGCTGGAAACTAACAGGCAGACCTGCGAGGATGAAATTGCATTTTAAAATGGAACCTGGAAGGCAGAAAATCCTCTCAAGAAAATCTGTCCGCGTTAACGGATGGAAGTAATTTCCTCCCTTGTTAGGAATTCTAGAGCAGGCAGATAGTTGATTTACATCTACTGTCTTGCTAGTGACATAAAATATGGTTTGGTGACACAGTCTCAATGAAGAAGCTGAAGGTCAGGGGACAATTAATCACTTTCTCTCTCATAATTTAATATGAGGATACTTAGGCACCCAAAGATGAAGCCAGCACTGTGCTGGATTTAAAAATCTTTAAAAGGGGAACTGTTTTCTTTCTCTTGCTTGTCCATGCATCGAGCAGCCAAAGGCTGGTGATGACCTTTTGTGCAGCTCTATGTGGTGAAGGCTCAAATAACTGCAGAGTACCTCAAATAACTGCAGTGTACCCCAAATAACTAGCCTCAGGTGCTGGTGGGTTGCATTGTATGGGGTACTGCAAATAGTGGAATGCAAGAAAAATCGCTCAACTAGGTGGAGTTCCCAGAGCCCAGGTTTGCTCTAAAGGGGTGTAATGCTAAAGCCCACCTTCCTTTAGATGGCCTTTCTTCTGCTTCTGGGAACCACGAGATGGGGACTCCCAACTGCATGGTCAGAAAGATCTTGTTGCTGGAAGGGGTCCCAGTTCCCATCCATTTCACCCAAAAGCAAGAGAAATGCATTTATCCAGATCTTGCTTTCTGGAGTGGGTCCAGAAGGGGGCTACAACAATGCTCAGAGGGCTGCAGCATCTCTCCTACAAAGACAGGCTGAAAGAATTGGGGCTGTCCAGAGAAGAGAAGGCTCTGGGGAGACCTTATAGCTGCATTTCAGTATCTGAAAGGACTTACAGGAAGACTGGGGAGGAATTGTTTAGAAGGGCCTGTATCAATAGAACAAGGGGCAATAGTTTGAGACTGGAGCAGGGTAGGTTTAGGTTGGGCATTATAAGGAAGTTCTTTACAATGAGAGTGGTAAAATACTGGATCAGGTTGCCTGGAGATACTGTTGAGGCCCAGTCCTGGAGACATTCAAGATCTGACTTGATGTGGCCCTGGACAGCCTGATCTAATTGGAGGTGTCCCTGCCTGGCAGCCTAAGCCTAACTGGAATGTTGGGATCTTTGCAGCTGCTGTGATGTCCTTTTTAATGCCGAGCTTCATCACTTGCATAGCTGTGTCTGCTCTGCACACTGCTGCAATGTGAATGGATGCACAAGTGAACCTGCTACGTTACTGGGGCAGTTCCCTTCCCAAGTGGTTGTCCAAAACCCAGTGGAAAACCAAGCAGAAGATGCACAGGCAGGCAGCTGACCTTGCTGGTAAGACTGAGCCTTATTTTTGCTGCAGCACTTCAGTAACAGCCAATTATACCAAATTCCAGTAACGTCTGTATCAGTGATAGACTGCAGGCATTTACAGTCTTCATCAATAAGCAGGCTAAGCCATGCTAAATTGTTCTGCTCAACTTTTCAGTAAGTAATTAACCCTGAATTATCAACAACAGGCAGCTATGGCAGTGGTTATGGAAGAAATAACAACCAGTTGCAGTTATTAAGAGGTGAGCACTGAAGAAGGCAGATGAACAGCATGTGCTGCCACGCAATTAATAGGAGGGACAACAGTGGCAAGTGTGAGCTCCTGCAGGGTGGTGTGGTTCCAGCGGGCTGAGAGAGCTGCTGAAAGACACTTGCTTTGGCAAGAGCAGCATGTGCTCAGCAGTAGATGGATGGAAGTCAGAAACAGATGGAAATAAAGAGTGTTAAAAATAAATCTAGCCTAATTACGTTGAAAAATAAAAGGATGTGAAGCTGGCAGCTCAGCAACTGGTAACTGTTTAGTTCAAGCAGTCATCCTGAGGACAAGAAATTCATAGTGGAGCATCAGAAAGTGGACAGATAAAGTTATTTGCTATGTGCTCTGTGCTCCCTAACTGGACTGTATCAGTATCCATTTTCTGAATGTGTGAGCTCACCAGTTTCTGAAAGCAAGCTCTTTTAGAATGTTTACTTTGAAACACCCTAAAATATTTGCTAATTCTTAAAAATCTAGGCTCCTGTTTTTCTATAGCAGCATCCAGGTGCTCCTGTGAATTGTGGGCTGGTGAAAGATCATGAGCTGACAGGCTCAAAACCAAGGTGTATAGGTACATCATGCATGTAGCATGTGGGCTCCCCTCAGTGTCCTGCAACCATTTTCATGGACCATTTGTCAACAGAGTGAGGAGCTCCATGTCCCTTATCCTCTCTGCTGATAATGTAAATTAGGAAAGCAACTAAGTGAAGCTTCTTTGGAGGGAGGGGATGTGTCTTGCTGGGCACTGCACTGCAATTAAGCAACTTGTTTTGCTTCCCAGCATGACTGAGGTGGTGGCAGGATGAAACTGGTACAACAATATTAGTTACCGAAAGAAAAAAAAAAAAGAGAGAGAGAAAAAAAAAGACAGACAGTAGAAGGATAAGCAGAGGGGAAACAAAAGGCAAACACCGTAAAATGGAAAGGGTGGATCCAAACCAAAAAACAAGGCCCTAATTGCAAGCAGAACCAGCCTCACCAAGCAGAATCAACATGGCTACTGAAATGGAGGCTTGATGGAAAAGAGCCACAGGACTCCCAAACCAGGAAACTTTTGCTTCCCTACCCTCTTGATCTTTTGGAACCCTTGTGTAAAGAAAAAGCTTCCTCCAAGTTTCTGTTTAGTATATTTTATCAATCAGTGAATCCAGTTTTCCTGAGGCACAAAGTGTCCCCATGTGACAGTACTCCCTGTCCCTTTGCCTTGCTGAGGAAAGCTGCCACAAGACTCCCGCTCAGCCCTGTATGTCCAATTTCTGTATGGGGTCTATGTGAATTATTAGAAATCTGCTCTTACACCTGGACAGTAAATAATTTAGCCTTAAGCTAAGGAAATTCCTGTTAGATAATGTATCTTACTGTCCTGGAAAAGGTAGGGCTGGATGCTCTATATAATGGTCATGACAAGTGAAATCTATAATGCAGAAAAGAAGCCTTACTGTGGGGGAGAAAGATTCGTCTGTCCATTTGGATTGCATACCCTGCTCTGAGAGAGCTATAAGCAAAGCAAACCCCTAGATCCTTTCCATCGCAGTGCTTGCTGTACCACAGTACCTTTGGGAACCATGTCCATGGGATTGGACATGCCTTTGACAGTGGGAGATGCTCCTGGGTTTGGAGCAGGTGTTTGCTTGCTTTCTAATTGTGTCCTCAAGTCTTCCCTGGGATTCCACAGGAGACCAAAACTAGGAGCTTGAGATGTGCTTCTCTCATGTGTGCTAGTCCTCCTCTGACAGCTGATGTGGTAAGTTGTGCTACCATCTGCAGCACAGCACAGAGAGAAGCAAATAGTATTTGGGACATGGGAAGCACGTTTTGCATAAACATGACAATGATCTCTGCACTCCAGTGCCTGAGCTGCTGTTTTTGTTGCAAGTTAATAGATGTCTTCAGATAATTGCTGAGAGAGGATTTATGTCACCTAAAGCACAGGGCTGCAGTAGTTTAACTGCCTAAGACACAAGGAGCAGAAAATCCCAAATTTGAATTTGTCCAAGAGCAGAATTCTGAAATCAACATCACTTTAATGCAGCAGGGTTTCATTCACAGGATTCTACTGGAGTCCAGCAGACACTACATGAAAAGCTTTTGTAGGTGGAATAGAGAGTGTTTCTGGCTGTGATTTTGATGACTGCTGACCAGTTTGCCTGGTCTGGAATTTGTGTGGGGAAAGGCATGCATTAGCCAAGCTTAGTTCTCAAAAAGGCAGGAATTGCACAGGAACAGAACGAGAATGGGCTCCGAAGCTCATGGAGTCTATCTTGCCCCAGTGTTTTCCTGGCTTCTATTTACTTACAATGGTCTTTAAAAGTCTTTCATAACAGGGGTTTCTGACAACTTAGAATCATAGAATCTGGGTTGGAAGGGACCACAAGGATCATTTAGTTCCAACCCCCCTGCCATGGGCAGGGACACCCTACCTTACTTCTTTTGGCCAATTCTCCTTGCTCTTAACCATCCTTGTACTGAGAAAGTCTTTCCTAATATCTAACCTAATCCCCTACAATTAAACCTATTATTCTTGTCCTACTTAGATGGACAAATTCCTTTCTTGCAAAGTATGCTTCTTACAGAAAACCTAATTTCTATGTCCCCTTTGGTCCTCTGTTGTTCATGCTGAACACTGCATGATCTCTAATGTGACCTGTGAGGACAGACTGTGTGATTCTGTGACTCTTCCAAATTTCTAGTAATTCTTGATTCTCTCTGCTTGGCTTCCCTTCAGCTACTTCACTTTTCCCTTGAAGAGGAAAAAAAATTGCTCAACATTGGACACACTGCTCTAAGCTGAGCTCTTACTAGTGCTGAGTAGAGCTGAAGGATTGCTTCATGCATTTTTGAATTCCAGTTCTGTGTAAACATCTTTGTATTGACATTTAACATTTTGACAACAGCCAGGTCCTGTTGACTCAGGTTGTGATTCACTCCCTACAGAGCAGCTGAGAGAACTTGGATCCCCACTCTTCCCCCAGCTCTCTGCAGGTCAAGCCCTCATTCATAAGTCTGTGTTGAAAGCTGACACATTGCTCATTTCTCCTCCTTTTTCATTTTTAGAAATATTGGCAGGGTGAAGCTAATTCTTGTTTGTGGTTTGTTTTTTTTTCTGTTTTGTTTTTTTGTCTGGGGTTTTTTTTTTTTTGTTTGTTTGTTTGCTTTGGTTTTTTGTATATTTTACTCTGGAATTCACAGTATCTACTTACCCTTTCCTCCCACTGCCAAAGGCAAATGGCTTGTCCATTTTTGCTAACATGATGCTTCTCCCTCTCCAACACTAATTTTTTTGGGTTTGTTTTTAGTCACATCCAGTTAGCTCAAAGGAAAGCAGACAATGATGTGCATAAGATGTGCTCATCTTCCCATCTTGGTTTCATCTGCGCAGCAAACATACCGTCATGATCTTACCACCTCTCTCTCCTGTGGCTCTGAGAGCATCCACCCTCCTGGTGCTTTGGCTGCTGGAGCTCAGAGAGTGCTTGAGGCTGCCCTGAGGTCTTAGATCAGGGAGCTGCGAGGTTCTCCAGGGTGGCCAGGGCAGGCTAGGCGGAAGCCCTCAGCCCAGAGCACCAGCTTGAAGGTCAGGGCACAGTTGCTGATCTGGGAGCAGGGAGACCTCTCGTAGAATTCAAGCCCCATGTGGAAAAAATATCCCCCAAAGCAGCAGAAACAATCCTGTCTTTCCCCCAAAATATTCAAGTATGCAAACCCCCCAGACTCAATGACACAAGTAATTCCCTCTCCCCTAAGCACCCTTTCAGGAAGTCTTATAAACAAAAATGGGTAAAAACCTCTCTTCTACCTTTGCAAGTTACATTTACATTGGTGCTATCAAAGGGGTATTGAGCAGTATTAATACATCAACGTTTTCTAGTGTTTGCAGTTTTTCTAGCATTTGCAGTCCTGCAATTTTAAAAAGAAAAAGGGCCTAATAAGCAATAAATTTACATTCCTTAACTTACCCTGTCTGGCTCTTTTAGCCAAAATGACAGCAGTGCAATACATACAGCAGTGCAAATCTGTAAAACCACAGAGCTCCAAATATTAATCAGGAGCTTTCATAACAGAAATGAATAAATGGAAGTCCAGAAATGTAATCAGGAATGAAATTTCACAAGCTGTGAACAGATGGGCAGAGACAGATTTCATAGTGTTTTATGGGGCATCTAAAGTAAATTCAGTACTTTTCAATGACATTATGAAACAAAAAACACTTAACTGATTATAGGCCTGAGATGTGCTTCAATTCAAGGCTGGTATTGCAGCACTCTTCTTGTTTGCTGGTGTGACAATCCTGAACTTCAACTGGTAGTGCAAGCACCTCTGGAAAGGATGGGGCCTAAAAAGGAAGGGGTGGCAAAAAAAGTACAAATACACAATAGATTTGGGATAAGCCTGGAGATCTGATTGCAGTTGAGACCATAGCAGAGACCAAACCAGTGTAAATCTTAGGTAAGCAAGAACAGTGGATGATGTGGAAGACTTGTCTTCTCTTCCAGTACCAATTACTGTGTTGTCGTCAATGAGACCACAAGATGATTGAGATTATTCCAGTAATTGCACAGTTCTTTGTCTCCATTTGCTTCTTGCTATCATGTAGAGCCACTGACAGGATGCTCATTAACACTTTCTTGACTGGTTGCACCACACCTACCATTGAACTAGCGTGACTCATGAGTGGGACCCCCTAAATGCTACGACAATGCAAATAAATAAGTAATCATTAAAAAAAGAAAACCAAACAAACAACTTGCAGCAATCACCTCTGTTTAGGGCAACAGAGATACTAATTTACTTTGTGCATAAATCAGAGCTGAGCCTCATTTTTTTTCCTTTGGTCTGGTTTAGCCCACATGATGGGCTTTAATGTATGGTGAGTTCTCCCCTTCAAACACTGCCAGTTTTACATAGGTATCATTTGCTCAATGCCAAAACTAAGATGAGAAAATCTACTCGGCCCTCAGTGAATATATGGAACAGCCAGGAGTGTTCCTGACAAATAACTACAAGCCTGTTAACTCCACAGAGGTGACATACAGGCTTCAGAAAGAGAAAAGCCTCTACAGAAGCTGTGTAGCATCTACAGAAGCTGCACCACTGCTGCAACCATTTCATGTGCTCTGATTAACCAAAACCACTCTCTCCATTTGTAGCTGGATAACAAACATAAAGCTGAAAATGCCACAGAGCAGGTGTTCTGCTGCCATCTCAGCCTTCAGGTGGGAGCTGGTGAAACAAGTGAGGAAGGCAAAAACCAGGCCAACTGCACACAATCAGGTAAGTCAAAAGAACCAAAACTGAACTTTATTATTATTTTTTGAAGTATTCTACAATAATGGCTCAGAATACTACCACAAGGTACAAGGACAAGGCAGTGCTCTGGGCTATGACTGTAGATTACTCTAGTATGTATATATGTATTTGTAAGAGCCTAAGAAAGGTTGAAACATGGCAGTTCAACATTTCTTAAGCACATATTTCATAATTTTAACATTTTCTAGATTTCTCATAGCTGGATTTATCAAATGCAATGTAGTCACAGAAGTCTTGCATAAATACAAATATCAATACTTTACCTTGAATATTGTATAGGATATAAATTCTGCTTTACCTTTAAAAAATCTCCAGATCATGATGTGACCTAGAAGTCTTTCCTTCTCTTTCTCTTTAAAGAGTTTTTAAATATATATATATATATATTTATATATATTTGCTATCATACATCAAAGTATATATGAATCCCATCATTTCTGTTCTATTTTCTGCAGACATGGTCTGAAACAAAATTACCAACAACTAAATCAAAAGCTTCCTAGTTATCATAGGAAAGCCAAAGACGATATTTCCTCTTTTTTTTTTTGTGTGTGTGTTTCAGTACTAGTATTTTTCTGTTTTTTAAACTTGTAAGGATTCTTCATAAACTAGAGGTCCGTAGCTCATTTAAAGCAGTCTTTATAAGCAAATTTACATACTTTTGACATGCTTTTGTGAGGCAGTTTGTATCAAAATCCAATAGCATTTCTTACAGACCCACAGGACTTTCTGCGATGCAGATACACATTTCATTTCTAAAAAGCCACAGTTCTTTTTCTGCTCCTGCTCTCATCAAATCCCCAGGATTCATTCATAAAACCGCTGCTGTTCCAAATGCTGTCGCTGTTATCCCCGCCGCGGATTAAGCTTTCACCCAATCTGGTGACATCCTGGCGTGGAAGATTGCTAAGTAGGGAAAAACGCTCCCCAAATCCACAGATAGTATTTTCTATCTCTAAATCCTCGTGATTTGTGTCACCCGAGAGTGCGATGCGACAAGTCTCTGTGCAGGCTAAGGGTCTTCTTCCATCAAAGGAATCTCTAGGGGAGAAGAGGAAATAATGTTGATTGCTGACTGTAACTTCCCCTTAAAGTTTTGCAGAGCATTAGTATTGGCAAGTCTACAAAAATAGAAATAGGCGTTGAAAAGATCTGAACAAGACATGCAGGATCACCACTAATGCTCCAACATCCATGTAAAAATTAACCTACTAAAACTACCCTGGTTTCCTAAAACAAGTTAGGCCCACAAAACCTAAATGCAAACATCCTTTCTGCTACATTGATCACTGAAACTGGGACTTTTACTAGCATTAGCATAATTTCTTCGTCCATCTCTTTCCTTCTCTTTAGCTGTGGTGTGAAGTAGAAAGATCATCTCCACCCACACTTCCACCTACACTGAATTCAGGGCACTGGGCTTCAGCTGTTTGCTTAGTAAGTCACAGTGACTGTAGAGAGCAGGATCAGAGCCAGTCCTAAATGTCTCCAAGGAAAGCGATCTAGTTTCCTTAACGTGCTGAGCAGCACACCATGGAGCTCCATTAGAACTCAGTGAAATTGTATCAATGCATGCTCATGCTTGTTTTACATGCATAGAAAAATCCATAGCAATCTGCCTTCTCAGACATGGTCCCGTGGGTATGTTCCCCTTATGCTGTGACTCCCATGGGTATGTTCCCCTTATGTTGTGACTCCCCTGCCCATAGCTTAATGTGTACATGCCACAGCCTGAGCAGCTAGATGTACAGACAGACATGATGGGTTTGTTAATAAAGGCTGAAATGCTGAAAACAGCATTTGCTTTCTATTACAAGGGGAAAATCCAGTTCTTTGCTGTGAAGGCTATGGCATGTGAGGGAGTTGTGAGCATAGCAGTTGAGGAGCAGGTGAAAAAACCCACACAAGTAAGATGATGGATGGCTTTGCTGCTGTACGCAGCAGCAGACATGCAGCTTTGTGACCATGGGGTAGTATGGTTTGAAAAATGCCCACACTAAGATGTGGACAAAACTGTGGAGGAAGTACAAGCAAGTCCTCTGGGTTTATTCTTGCTCTGATGGCTTCTGTTCAGGACTCATCTGCTGCACCTATGCAAGACTCACCATCTGCAATATCGATCTGCGGACTCGTGGACACAGCCTCCGTGGCAGTGCTACAGGACACGTCAGTTCGATCTGAACCAGGAAGTGCTGCCACTTGGCTTGCTGGGGGTGAATACAAACTCTGGAGCAGTTCAGAGGAGCCTGACCTACTGTCACAGGTCTCATATTCACTAGGCAGCATGTCTGCAATCCTGGGGCCAGGGTAAGCGGGAGGATTCTGATCTTCTGTCTGCAAAATATGCCCCTGATCTGTGGTAGCTGAGTATCCAGGTGCCAAAGCGTTCAAGCCGCTGCTTACAGCTTCATCGTAGGAAGGCAGCATGACAGGAACACCGTCCACCACCACAAAGTCGGGGTCACCCATGGAGCCTTCCTGGTTGCCTCTACATCAAACACAGATGAGTTACCACAGAGAGTAGGAGCATGTCAGAAGCAGGTCAGAGCAACTGTGGAACACAAGTAATCACAGCACTTTCTAGTCATGCTGTGCTGGTTTGAGGCTAATTGGACTATTTTAATAGAGAAAATAATATTATAGGCTGTGAAAGGAAAACAATGGTGATGTCTGCTTCACTCATAGGCTTGCTGAGATGTTTAGGAATAAGTACTCAAAACATAGATAAGTCAGTTTCTGGGACACAGTGTCTCAGCTGGTCTAGCTTCTGGTTTTCTCTGCTGAGTAATCTCACTAACCACTTTTCTTCTAACTCCCCTGGCTGATCCTCCAAATTCACTTTGCGTGTAAGCAGAACCTTGGGATAAGGTATAGGGGTGGGGAGAAGGTGGAAGGGGGGTTGGGAGCCCCTCCTGGGGTCTCTGATTTCTGGGAGGGATGTTGTGTTTCTGTATTACCTTTAACCTGTATAGGTCTGTAGCTATTCATGTCTATTGGGTATATATCTGCTTGTACATTGTACTAAGCTGTAAATAGAGCTTCAGTCTTTAACTTCCAGATGGCTGAGCTTTAATCTGGGTCATCTTACAAAATGTGGGGGGGGCAGGGAACTCATGCAAAGTGAAGCTACAGGGCCATTAACATCCACAGAAATGTTTGCTTTGTGGGTTTGCAAAACTCCATTCAGGTTGACAAGTGGAATGTGCTACAATCAGAAAAGTTAAACCAGTAATCATTGAATCATAGAATTGTTTTGGTTGGAAAAGACCTCTAAGAACATCAAATCCAACCATCATCCTAAGACCACTACGGCCATTAAACCATGTCCTGAAGCGCCATGCCCACACACTTCTTGAACATCTCCATGAACAGTGACTCCACTACCTTCCTGGACATCCTGTTCCAATGTCTGACCACTCTTTTTCCTAACATCCAACCTAAACCTTCTCTAGAAAAATTCTATGACATTTTCTCTCATTGTCACCTGATACTAGGGAGAAGAGACTGACCCCCACCTCACTACAAGCTGCTTGAAGGGAGTATGAAAAGCAATTCTGAGAGGGAAGGAAAAGAAGTGCTTAGAAGAGAAAGCAAGTACCATTTGCTGTGCTGTGCACAGCATGTGTCATGGAGATAAGATCACAGATGTTGTTCACAGATGTAGTGTCTGACCCCCTGGAAAGGGATGTGCTAGACCACAGAAATGTTTACAGCCCATGTAAACAGGCACTGAGATGACTGCTACTGAATGACAGGTTTTGGCTGCCAGGTTTGTAGCCTCCTTCCAGTCTCATGTAAAAAGGATGAAGGCTTCCTTAACCAGTACTAAACTGGTTTCTTTTTTAAGCTAAACATTTCTATTAATTCAGAAGCTCTGTTAAATCTGTAACTGTTTTCTAGCCAATTAAATCACAGTATAGTCCTGGCAGGACCCAGACACCTCTGGGACATGAAAACATCTGACAAGGAGAGGACAGAAAGCAATTTCACTAGATTCATAGAAATTCCCTCTGCCATGGGCAGGGTCATCTTCCACTAGAACTGGTTGCTCAAGGCCTTGTCCAATGTGACCTTGAACACCTCCAGAGAGGGAGCATCCACAACCTCCTTGGGCAACCTGTGCCAGTGTCTCATCACCCTCCCTGTAAAGAATTTCTTCCTAATACCCAGTTTAAATCTGCCCTCTTCCAGCTTAAAGACATTGCCTCTCATCCTATCACTACAAGCCCTTGTAAAATGGCTTTCAATAAGCCAGATAAGGACAGGCTATAAAGCTCCCCATAGTGAAACGCACTGCCCCAGAGATCTTCCTAGTTATTATGTAAATGTCTATGTATATGTGTATGTATACTACTCCTCACATACTGTATATATGCTCATATATATGCAGGCAAATGTACACATTCCTTATATAATCTGAATAGCTTTACCTACATGTATTTATTTAACTTTAACAAGTCCTTTTCTGGTGCATTGGAATGTTTTAATGACATACATTTTTTTTTCACCTCTCTTTTCTGTGTGTGGTAGAATAAAGACAAAAGAAAGACCAAGCACAGGAGAGAAGGAATCACAGAGTCAAGGTAAACTTAGCAAACTGAAAACTATAAACAAGTCTAAACCCCAATATGGTACTAGCTTTGCCTAAAACTCAGCATGCCTGCCTTGTTTTTTTCAGTTGGAAGGTGATAATGATGATAATAATAGTAATAATACCCACCTACCTGTCTTGTGAGGAGTGCTGTGAGAATTAATGACAAATGCCCATGGCTCATATTAATGGAAATAAAGGAAGATGTAGGAGATGTTTACAAATTGTGGTGAAAATAATACTCATAAAAGGAAAGCAAACCTTTAATATAAATATGTCCATAGAAAAGAAATTAAAAAAAAAAAATCCTTTCTTTACATTACTAAGTCTACAGTGTTAAAAAAAAATTAATTCCCCCAGCACCTGAAAATGGGTATTTAAAAATCTTATCAGCTATTTTCACATGCAGAAGCACCAGTTTCAGTAGCAGGGGGATAACTGTTCCCAAAGTCAATCTGGCAAACTTTGCCTTTTATCTTAGTTGCAGAAAGGGCTACTAGGGAGTGCCCTTCCCACACTAGCGGTTCTGAGACTTCCACTCAGAGCAGAAGGTTATCTGCAAGGCTCATGAGCTGCTCCATCTCCTCAGCAAGGAGTGATTAATGTGAAAACTGAATCAAGGCCCTTAAACAGTACAAACCTTGGAAGGAAATGTGTCTTAAATTTGGTCTGGAACATCCTGGCTAAAATAACCAGCAGCAGTACTAATAAAACACTGGTAGCAGTGAACGCCACTATTTTCCATGTAGTCAGGAGGGTCTCCTGTGTGTTTGGCCAGGTCTGTTCTGTAACAAAAAGGCAATACAAGAGTTGTGCTTTATTATTACTGTTGTTATTTTGGATTGCTACTTTAATACTCAGAAGTGCCAGTTAGGGCAAGGCATCTTTTATACATCCATTGCAAAAACACACAATACCAATGCTACATACCAAAAGCAGATTTAACAGAAAGTTCTGCCACAAGGGCTGGACATTGGTTTTCCTCCTTCTTTTATACATGCAATCATGACCTTAGCTTCTACACACACAAAAATATCCAGAAGATGCTAAAAATTAATTTGAAGAGCTAAAAAATGAATCATAGAATCACAGAATGACAGGTTGGAAAAGACCTCAGGGGTCATCTGGTCCAACCTTTCTAGGTAAGAGTGTAGTTTAAACAAGATCACACAGCATTCAAGTTGAGTCTTAAAGCTGTCCAATGCTGGGGACTCCACTGCTTCCCTTGGGAGATTACTCCAATGTTTAACTGTTCTCGTGGTGAAATTGAAATGGTTTAGGATCATTTAAAAAATCTCAAAAGGGTACTATAAGTAATAGCATCTTAAAATCAATAGTCATCACTTAACCATGAAACAGATCAAGTTCACCAGTTGATAGGACAAGGGGCAATGGTTTCAAACTAGAGAAGAATAGATTTAGATTGGATGTTAGGAACAAGATCTCTACCATGAGGGTAGTGGAACTCTGAAACAGGTTGCCCAGGGAGGTGGTTGAGGCCCATCCCTGGAGATAATTCCAAGTGAGGCTCGACAGGGCTCTAGTGAAGTGATCTAGTGAAGGATGCCCCTGCTTACTGCAGAGGAAGTTGGACTAGATGACTGTTGGAGATCCCTTCCAACCCAAACCATTCCATGATTCACAGACCACTGAATTTGGCCTTAAAATGAGGGGGTTATAAGAGGGTCAGAGTAATGCATTGCTTCTCCCTTACCTGTTTTGACACAGTATACTTGGTAGGAGGGAAACCACTCTCCATACTGGCAGGTGATGTACTTGTAGTCATTGGTGAGGGTGTAACCAGGGTCACAGTAAAACTCCACCACCGTCCCATGGTTGTAACGCTCACAAGGCCGCGGGTGGCAGATGTAGTCTCCATGACTCACCATTGGAGGTAGTGGACAAACTTGAGCAAATAAACAAAGAGAAAAGGATAAAGACATTAATTCCAGCAACCCACCGCTGGGTACCTTCACTGCCAAAATGCACAGAGCACACTTCAGACTCCCTTTCAGGCTTCCTGAAGTTTTGGGTTATACTCAGCAGTACCAGACCACTGCCGCTGGCAAGTTGTTTTGGTTCTCACCAACACCAGCAAGTTCTGCTGTCACCTGCTGCTTTAAAGGCCTGAGAGTTGGGATCTAGGGAGCTTTCCATCCTCTTGGGCAAGGGGAGGTCAAGAGGAAGATGAAAGGGGACTATAAGCTATAAGACGGTTATATGAGGATGGAGGGAGACAGACAAAAGAGAACTGCTCTCCAGTATCTGAAGGGAGCCTACAGGAAGGCTGGGGAGGGATTATTTACAAGGTCATGCAATGACAGGACAAGAGGCAATGGGTTTAAACTGGCAGAAGGCAGATTTAGACTGGATGTCAGGAGGAAGTTCTTTCCAGTGAGGGTGGTGAGACACCGGCACAGGTTGCCCAGGGAGGTTGTGGCGGCTCCCTTCTTGGAGGTACTCAAGGCCTCGTCCAACCTGGCCTTGCACAGGTTGGATGAGGCCTTGAGTGACCTGTTCTAGTGGGAGGTGTCCCTGCCTATGGCAGGGGGTTGGAACTAGATGATCCTTGAGGTCACTTCCAACCTTACGATTCTATGATACAAAGCATCTCAAATTCAGCTGTAATATCCTAATGTTTTTGGTTCGTTTCATTTACATAATTAAATGGTTGTGTGCACTAATTAAATTTCTACATATTCACTTTAAAAAATCAGTTGCCATTAACCTTGCTGCTACAAATGCACAGCACACCACGTTGCTTAAGCACTTACAGTCTGTAGCACTGAAATTTTATTAAGTTGAGCTTATAAACTCTACCAGTGTTACGTGTGTTTTGTTACCTTTGAACTGATCTCGGTGGGGCCACTGGTGGAGCGAGGTCTTAAAGCATAACAGCAGCTGAGCCTGTGTTAATCGAGTGCAGTGGTTTACATAAGGTTAGGTAAATAAGGGAGAATTGCAATGTAAACATGTGGGAACGAAGAGTCCTCTCACATGGCTGGGCAGATGAGCTCAGTGGAGAACTGAGGGTACACTCTCTAGGAAACAGCAGTGGGGAAAGCAGCTCCCAAGCAGTATTTTTATGGCAGAGGAAACCTTTCCACTGAGTAAGCATTAGTCGATCGCTATTTTCCTAAGTGCTTCTGACACAGAGGGAAAAGACACCTACAGAAAGTAATGATGTTTCAAATAGCTACACAGTGACCCAAAAAAGGGCTTAAACGACTGGACGGCTTGTTTTATTTCCCTTCAGAGGCAGTAACCGACTGGCTCAGTGCCCCATCTGCAGGCTGTTGCCTTCACTTCATGCCTCCCTCAAGCAGGCCAGACCTACTGCATTGATCTAAATAATAAAAATGCCATCTCTTGGAAGAAGAATCTTCACCAAAATTACAATTCAGCTGCTTCTCTCTGAGTCTTGTTACATGAATAATGCATTTCATAAAAAAAAAATACACAAGATATTAAATGAATCTTCAAGAGAGGCTGATTACAACGTGCTGCAATGTCTGTTCCCTATCCCCTGGAGACATAGTTTTGTTTGCATTTTCACTGGCAAGGCTTAATAATAACTTGAAATCAGAGCAAGTAATTCACATAAAAATTCACATCCTCAATATTTTCCAAAGTCTCTGGGCCCACAAGAAAGAGGAATGCTTTACTCAAGATTCAAAACTCATTTTTTTTAAGACTAGGGTAAAGGTGTCAGAATGCATCTTTTGTCCATATCCATTGAAAGCAACAATTTTGGCCTGCCACGAGGAAACTTGGTGTATTTTTACTAGCTACACTAAGAGTGTGAGAACAAAGGAAGAGAACAACTTAAGCTTCTTTGCTTAAGTTTTGCCAAGCTATGGCAGGCTGCAAGAGATGTATAGATGGCCAGTACCTTTCTAGCAACCTGAAAGTAGAGCACACCTTATCACAAAGAGCAACACTCGAGAAACAAATCTTCCTCTCCAGCAAGATACCTGCTACCTCTTCTCTAACCTCTCACTGTCATTAAGGGTCAAAGCAGCCTGCTGAACTAAAAAACAGCCACAAAGTTCCGGTCCCAGCAACATGGGTCATCTCAGGAATGACACATTTCCAGGCAGACTGAAAGCTATGCGCCATGGGGACAACCCAGACATGGACCTGTCAGCCTGTTTACAAATGGTGTATTTTATAAAACCTGAAAACAAAGAGTCACTCTTTGTGTGGGATATGTCCCCAGTGCTAAAACAGAGTTCCACCTCTTCCACTGCCACCCTCCATATTTCAAGGGAAATACTAATCTGTTGGTGCCTGGAAACTTCTGCAAGCATTTCTTGATGAATATTGTTCACAAATTAGAGTCAAGTTTTAAGTGGTCATATCTACCAGCAGCTCTTGCATTAAACACTCTTACAACCAGCTCCATTGGAACAGCAATTCTTTCTTATGGGAACTGGACTTTCAAGATCAGGGGTTCTCATTCACTTTGAGTGTCCCTCACCATCTCTTATGAACTTTATGTTCATCCAGTTTCAGGATCCTTCAGTGTGGGCAAAATGACCTCCATGGACAATCAGTGATACTCAAGCTAGGAACTGCTTTTTCCAAATCAAGTGAAATGCCATACACCACAAACAACCAAAAATTCACTCACTTTAGGCACAGTCATACACCTAGTCCTTTTCTCAACTCAATTCATTCTCATGGCCATCCTGGCTCAAAACCTTTGAAGTCATTGGAAGGACAGCCATGAAGTGGCCTTAACTGTGATCATAGAAAAGCAAGGTTATGAAATTCTGGAGGACCACTCAACATTCCTGGCTCCCAAAGTCAGAAGACTTTGAGTGCAGACCTAGTGATCTTACAGGGTCATCTCTCTTATTTATGCCGGATACCAGAGCATGGTACTGGTTAAAGGAAAGTGCCAGTTCAAATACGGAGGAAAACTCAAGTGGCAAACCTAAGCACACTGTAGTTTTCTAGGAATGACATTTAAATTCTGCAATTCCCAGTTCTAATTGTGTTTGGAAATGACAGGCTATGGGCTTCAGGCAAATGCATCAAACTCACAGAATTAGAAGAACCACAAACTGATTAAAAGTGTCTGACAAGTACATTTTCACTGTCAAAGTCAACAGCAATATGAACAATATCTAATCATAGCAACAAATTAATCCTACTTCAGGAAGTTCTCACAGCTTGAAAAAAAAAAAGCCCTAGGTGTTGTTCTTGATTGTGACACTGAATCTTTCCTACCACTAGCCTTCAGCATCTTCATTTCATAGGGCTTTTGAGACTTCAGTGTGCTAATTACAACACGCAGCAGCATTTTCTGATGGCCAGCATTAAAAGACCACACGTGTGTGTCCTTACATTTGGAGCCTCTCAGAGGGGATAGACATAACTGAGACAGTGTCTGCTGGTGTTCTGCAGCACTTCATCCTGGGTCTCTGGATCTGTCTTTCTAGAGCAATTGGCCAGAGACTGTTACAGCCAGTGGGGAATTGCAGGAATGTTACAGCTCAGCGTTCTCAGCTGGAAGCCGAATCACTCATCATAAAGAAAGAACAAATGTGTTTATGTGGTGGGCAAATCCCTTCCAGGATGCTTGAGAAGCCTGTTACTCAAGGAATTCTTGATTTGATGGACTTCCCTGCCTGCTTATGGGAGTTGCTGGAGCTAAAGGCTCTCCTCTGAGGTCATCTGTGGGCTTTCTGCTCTAACTGATTGTAAGGAAAGATTAACACTCAGCAAGAGCTTAAAACCTGGGGAATTAAGCCTTTTGTTACAAGCCCTGTCACATAGTGGCTTGGAGCAAAGGCAAAGGCAGGTCTGCCCCTGGAGTGCAACAACTGCATCCCTTTGGACTGCCCAGTCACTGGAAGAATAAATGTGGTTCACCCAGTAAATTTTCCTACCAATTATGGTCAAGAAGCTTTTTAAGCTCTGCTCAGAGGATGCCGCAGTAATTCTGCACTTTTGACACAGGAACTCTAGGAGGGAGAAATGTTTCTTCGGTATTAGCATATTCACAGTTAATGTGATGGCACAGAATAAAGATGGCACATCACTTTTTAAAAGCCATTGGTAGAGAGATAACAGTGGAGTTACAGATACCTATAGTGCTCAAAATTTTCTCTTTAGTCAAGCAGTTCAATGGCAAGGCAGTTTAGACTTTGGTTAAAGTAGATGGGAGGTAATTTATTCAGGTTTTGCCTAGCTTTTGTGCATAAGCCAAAAAATAAAAGCAAAAATGTCTTGGAATACAGGGCACTTACTTCAAAAAGGGGGTAGAAATAAGCAAGAAGCTTCCTTCCCATCTTTGATTTTTTTCATAGCATGTTTTTTTCCCCTCTAGCTACTAGTCTGCCTTTCATGCAGGACAGAAGCTGCTGACTCAGGTGGATTAGCAAAAAGACCCAGCAGGAGTCTAACCATTTTCTGTTTGACACAGGGATGGACAGAGGTAGTGATAGCTGCATCTGATCAAAAATGATGTTTCTTCCAAGCACACCATGAATGTCTGTTCATTATGCAAAAGATGAGAAAACACTGAAATGAAACTTCATGATGAGAAGGACACAGATTAAAAAATGCTAGTGTGTCTCACAAGCTAGTGATCAGAGAGGTGGCCATGAGCACAAACTGGAAGGGAACAAGAGCTTCTCATACCCTCCCTTGTCATTGTACATATCAGGACACTGATGAACACCAGAAATCTGGACACTTGTCTTCTGGCTTCTGCATTCCAACCAATGCTAAATGCAAGCCATGATTGGCTCCATGAGATGGCAGCAGTATACACCCCAGCAGATCCGACTCTGTCCAGCTAGGGTGGCCTGATCCCAACCTGAATCTACTGGCTGGCTTCTGGGGACTCAGTAAGGATCCTTTTCTATCTTTTGCCTTCATACAAACACATGTTTGGGTACCGAAATATCAAAGGAAGAAGAGGAGGCATAGGAAATTACTTTTACACTTTAAATATATCTAATTATACAATGGATTTTAAAATATATTTCAATTCATTGAATTTTATTTATATTTAGATTTCAATAAATTGAAATGCTAAAGAAAAAAAGTATTTTAATTCTAAAATTGCAGTTTGAAAATTGACATTAGGTTGTCTGAGTGCTCTAAGTAGGATAGAAAAAAACCTTTTGGACTCAACCACTCACATCCACCTTGAAGAAGGAATTAAGGAGTTTGTAAAAATATGAAACCAGTTCACTTTAAGTCCTGTTAAAACATNCCTTCAGAGCAGAGCAAAAAGCATTACTAGGGCAACTTTTCATTTCCCCTGACTACCATCTTAACAGTATCCTAATGCTACTTTCCTATAACAAACGGTGCTGGTATTGTGAAGAAAGACTTACTGTGTATTATAACTGCACTGGAACAAGCAAGAAAGTCTTTGGGGCCACTGAGTTTGTGTTTTGAAAGTGAAGGCATGCTTTGAGGAACTCTTCTGATTACACATTCCCACAGCAAAACAACAGCACCAATAACAATAAT